>JAJIBD010032893.1:0-25133 GCA_021461705.1 Cryptotis parvus | reverse complement strand
GATGTCCCAGCGTAAGACCATAAACCACCACACAATGGTGCCTTGGAAGACATCTTGAAACTCCTCTGTCCTTCCAAGAGTTTACATGAACAAGAAAGCAGCCTTCCACATCAGAAACCAGCCTCATTAGAAACAAATTATGTTGCCCTAAATTCCTAGTTTACTTAGATCTGTGAAAAATAAATGTATGAATTTTGAGCCATGAAATCTGTGGCATTTTTATGGCAGACTGAGAAGTGAGAGAAATGTTTGGCAGCACCAAGAACAGGGTTGCTGCTCGTTAAAAGTCCATGAAGAAAAGAGCAGAAATATGGAGAGGAGGGGTGTTTCTATTTCCCATGGAACAAGCATCAGGAAGGCATGTTCTGGAACCTTGACTAAATAAATAGTTGAGGATGCAAACATGTCTCATAGTAATTTGGGATCAGCTTGGAAAGAACTATGAACTCCTTCACAGCATGAAAAACAACAAGGGTGGCAATATTTCAGGCAAAACAAATTCAGGATAGGATGTTTTTCTCTTCAACCAGCTATGGTTGTACTTTAAGGATTTTTGCAGAAGTTTGATAATTATTCCTGTTAGTCTTCACAGATAATGAAAACAAGGACAGTTAGAACAAATGAGATAAAGAATTGTAGGCATGACCTTGACCAGTGAGCTCAGCATTGCACTGAAAGTACTAAGTATGTAATCATCATTCCACCTCACGGTACTGCTCATTCTATAGAGGCTTTGCCAAAAAGGGCCAAAAGTTCCTGTCAACTGAATTTCAATACAGAACATAACAAAGCTGAGGGCCATTTAGTCGAGTTACAGCTAATATAAAGTTGTCATGCAATTTCAAGAGAAAGTACATTAATTTAGTCCCAATAAATCATATATTTTGATGTCATTAAAATTATAGCATTTTATTTTCAGGTTTGAGACTTTTTGTACCCTCTAAAGATCAATAACCATTCTATATCTGGTCTTGACTACCTGCTAGTTACCTAAGTCAGTGAGCATAGCTTTTCTTAAAGCAAATTTATTGAGTCACTGTGAAATTACAGTCATGACACATTCATGATTGTGTCTCAGGTATACAATGTTCAATATCAATTGCCACAATCCTTTATCAGTGTCCCCCTACGCAGCAATACGCTTTTTTCCCCATCATGCCTCTGTGCCTTCCTGTTAAATATCATTTATCTTCCATCCTCATACTTGAGCACTTTCTCTTATTTTATAAGTGTGTCAAATGAGGTGTAGAGAGGTTAGGAAGTTATCCATGATCACACTGGGAGAAAATAGAAGAGTTAAAAATTGGGCCCAAAAAGATAGTATAAAGGGGTTAGGGTGCTTTTTTTACATAAGTCTGACCCTGGTTCAATTTTAGCACTGTATACAGTCTTTTGAACTGTATAGTTTATTGAAGCGCAGACACTATAAGTGAAGAGAATAAAAGAGGGGCGGGAAGGGAAAGAAAGCAAAGATAAGGGAGTGAAGGGTGAAATATTGGACACAGTAGTTTAATTTCCTAGAGTTCTTTAGTAAAGAGATTGTTTTGCATTAATTTATCACCAATGTATAGACTTTCCTTCTCTAGCTAACAGAGGAGTGTGTGTCCATTATCTATATCAATGACTAGGGATTCTACAATAGACTTTTTCTTAGTCGGCTGAAGGTAATGTAGAAACAGAGTTTGGGCGAGCCATCCTTTCATCAGGGTGTTCCTCAAGAAACTTTTCTTCTCTAAATAGATGTACCTCTCCACCCTCAAATGATTGCCACCCATCCAGATGTCAAATATCACACCATATCTAGAAGAGAAAAGTAATTTTAAATGACCAATAATATAAGTCCAGAATACGGAGAGCCTCAAACCGTTAGTTCAGGAACGAAGAAGTGAAGCAGGAATGTCCCTGGGGTCGGAGGCCTGAGATGTGATACCAGGAGTACGACGTATATCCGGTATGTGCAATGATCCTGCCAGCCAGAGGGCGGCAGCTCTCATCTTGGCAGCGGCTAACTGCAGCTAACTGACTTTAACAGACTGACCTAGGCTCACTGACCTGATCTGACTCATTGCAGGCTGACTGACTTGAGCTCACTTACTTGAAGCTGACTCACTTGAGCTGACCCCGATACCTCCCACAAGACCCCAACTCTTATCCCATAGTCTCAAAGGGCAATACAGCTCATGGTTTTGCATGGTTTACATTACAAAGACAGTTCACATTCATTGAATAGGACTTAGGAATAATGAGGAGACAACCAGGAACCAAAACCTGCGGGGTGCTATCTAGGTAAGATGAGATGAACAAAGAACGCATTACAGTTGCTAATGCAGCTTTCTGGACTAGCCCATGATGGCAAGGGGACATGTCAGACAGAAGAACAAGAAAAACCTGTTTTCTGCCTAACTTTAAGTATCATCCATTAGACTCCATCTTGGGCTGCTATAACCAACAGGGAAATGTGCAGAAATGGCCTAGAGATAGCCTTGTCTGTGTACCTGCAAAGCTTTGATTTACAGTCTCACTAGGGAATTCTACATACTAACTCTATTGGGAGACAGTCTGCCAAGAAGTCCCTGTGTATCTGTTAACAGACAGTATCCATCAGACCTTCCTTATATCCTTAGATCTACCTTCTGCCAACAAAAGTCGGCCATCTCTTGTGATCTTTGACATCCGTGGGGGATCCAGTCAGTAACAGCTCTAGTCTGTTAGTCTCCAAATCGCATTACATGTCCAGCCCATCTGATTTTCGATGCCTTGGCAAGCGAGACAGCATCCTTGACTCTGGAACAGCTCTGGATTTCTTCTTTCACTTGAGTGAGCGTGATATTCCAAGCATAGCTGTTTCTATTCCTCTTTGGGAGACCGAATAGCATTATCATTCTGCTTTCGTAGGGCCCAGGTCTCTGGGCGTATGTTAATGCAGGAGAACAGTGATTGGGCTCTTAGTATTCCTGGAAGCAACCAGATGCCATTGGGCTACACTACAGCGCGTGATAGGGGCAAATGGAAATATTACTGGTGCCGCTCAAGCAAATTGATGAATAACGGGATGTCAAGTGATCAGAGTTTATATAGTGCAAATATCAGTTATTTTCAATTGAAAAAGAAGTCTGATACACACTGCATCCTGAATTCTATTCATATGATTTCATGAAGTAGCCTGGCACCTTGATATTTTACCTTGTGAAAATCATAACATTTCTTATTTTATCTTTTTTATACAAGAAGAAATATGTGCTTTGCAGGAAATCATAGTTGCATGAGGTCCATTCCTCATTGTCAAGAAGGTAACACCCAAAGCTCAATAATTACCAAAGGTAACATCTTGTTTCTGTCTCTTAAACTACTATAATTACTCATCCTGAAACCAGAATTACCTCGGCTACAGTCTTATTTTTCATTTCCCACTGTGTAAGACATGACCTTTGGAAGGATTAAGTACAGCTGGGAAGTATTCACCTGTCCTGAATATGTTGTCAGATAATCAAATCAGGATCAGATGTAGCATTCACCTAACTCAATCAAAATCATTCATACAGGTATTTCACTATAAACCAGTTTAAGGTCTAGAGCTCATCAGTGAGCGTACGCAATATATGCCTCAAAGTCGTATCAGTTAGCCTCCATCAAGCTACACATTCACCTTTCCTCTATCAGTCAGCTAACGTAAGCACATGACTAGACCAGAAGATAAACACCAAGTAAGTCAATACCACTCTTGGGAATAGCACGAAGTTCAAAACGCATCCCCACAGAGAGGCTAATAGAAGCACCTTACCAGATAAAGAAAGCAACATGTGGTCATTTTACTTGTTGGAATTTTGCTCCATGTTCTCTGTTTTACTCATTGGAGTTTTGCTCCATGTACTCATGTTTTCAGCCCACATTTCAGAGCCTGGCAAACTACCTGTCCAATATTAGATATGCAAAACCAGTAACAATTACAGACCTCATTCCCATGGCCTGAATAGATAGTTTGAGGCTCTTTATGTTCCTGGGCCCGAGCAGATGCCCTTGAACACACTAGCACACAACAGGATGTATAGAATGTTACTGGTGCCTGCTTGAGCAAATTAGTGAACAATGGGGAGAAGACAAATGATACTCTGTTTATCTTGATTTTCCAGAACTGAAGATTCAAATATCACTTTCTATGCTTAATCTTTAATATTAGCTGCATATTTTCATTTTTTATTAAATATGGCACACAGGAAATGTTCTTTCTTAGCATTGCTTAGCAAGAGTGTAATGAGTGTGATTAAATATTGTAAATTTGTGTCACATGTACCACACATTCTTAATTGTGCATCTAGCCATCATTTTTTTTCTTTCATTTAATTAATTTTTTTAGATGTAAAAATGCTAACTAGCCCAATTCTTCACTGCAGGGTTTTCTTCTGAAAAAATATCTGAGTAACTTCTAGTTAACTACTAATCATTTAATCATTATTGATTTCATATTATACATTACCTCATCTTTTGTATCTGAATTTTTTCCTAAGGAGGGAAAAAATATTATTTTATTTTTTTCTAAGGAGGCATGTTATTCCTGTAACAATTTGTGCACTGATTTCTGAATTCTTCTATATAATGAAGCCTAATGATATGCTTTGAATAATAAAGACACTTATTTGTAAATTTAATGCGTGTAATTTCAATGGCAGCAAGCTACTTAGGAATATGCTAAACTCAATGTGCATAAAAACCTTAAATTTCTGTATAATTTTACCCATTACTAAAGGCAAATCAACATCGAGATGTCACCACAGCATCAAATTAACAGCAGTCTTTGCTACCTTGTTGGTCACTGAAACAAAAACACATGAGACAGAAACAAGCCTGTGCCTCCTGCTTCTAAAATTTACTTCCGAAAACCCCAGAGGATAGATCATTTAAAAATTTCTGAGTACTATCTACTTATTGTTTCATGCATATTTTAGTTTTCTTGGTTAAATGACTTAAGATAAAAATACCAATTAAACTTGTGTTTTATTTTCATTAGTTATGTTTCATAGTTATTCTTTATCAGAATGGCTTTGTTTACCCCTACTTAGCTAAGTGATTTTTTATGATGCATCACATGAATCCAGACCCAACCTTCTCCTCCAGTATAACATGGATTGAATGTTCTTACATACATGTAATAGAAAGTGGAAAGACTGACACTAAGTTATTTCTATGGCGATATTTGAAGAGAATCAGTTTCTCATTGAATTACTTTGGAGTAAAAATTCAAAGCCTTTCTTATAGAGTACACAGACAGTGTCATTATAGTATAAAGTCTGTCAGTTCTTATACTAGCGTGAAGGTATCAAAGGCTTAAAAAACTTGTAGTGTTTTGTTCAAGACCTCAAAACACTTCTGGTATGTCTTAAATATTAGATAAAATTTCTGATGAAAGGCTATAGATTCACGATGAAAGTAACAATTAAGATTGAAGAATATAATATACTGTGAGCAATTAAGATTGAAGAATATAATATACTGTGACATGTATATTTATACTAAAATATACCTTTAGTATAAAGGTAGGACATGTCTGGTGTGGTTTCTTAAAAATGAATAACCAAAATCTGCTTTTACATTTGAAGCAAAAATATTCTTATCTCCTCTAAAGAAAAGCATTGTTCTAGATGTAAAAGGATGGTAATAGTCATGAGAAATAATTCAGGGCCGGAGCGATAGCCCAGCGGGTAGGGCGTTTGCTTTTGCACCAGACCGGTTCGATCCCGGCATCCCATATGGTCCCAGGCACCGCCAGGAAGTAATTCCTGAGTGAAGAGCCAGGGTAACCCTGAGCATCATGGGGTGTGACCCTCAAAGAAATAATTCACAAATGAGAGTTCTATTTCTTTAGACTTATAATCTATTCATCTTCCTCTTCTAATTCTCTCTCTTGAGTGCGTTAAAAAGAAAAACTTCCAGATAAATCAATTTTTTAATAATTAAGTATTTTACTGATAAAATATTTTGAATTAATATATAAAATATATTTAATGATTACAATTTAAGCAAGCTTAGATATAGAAATTATTTTTTTTTTGTTTTGGGGGGCTATAAGGGATTACTTGGTGCTTAGGGATTACTCCTGGATCTATGCTCATGAATCATGGAGACTCTAGAAGGCCTCGGGGACCATCCATATGAGGTGCTGGGGGATTAAACCTAGGTTGACTACGATGCAAGAGAGAAACATCCTATCCATTGTAATACTACTCTGGCCTATAGAAGTCCTCTATAACCTTGATATTACTATTTGTATTATTGATATTTTCTAGTCCCTATCCCACAGGCATAGGAATTTTAAGAATTTAGAAAGCTTATTTTATTGTAGGATTATATTTCTGAAGGGATTTTTGCTTGACAAAATTCTTACTGACAAAGATCACAATTCCATATAGGAATATTCTTAGGGACTATGAAAACAAAAAAAAATACTTCTATACATATCTAGCCATTTCAGATGTGATGTTAATGTGATAACATATTATTTGAAACTGTTATTCTGGAATATATGTGGTGTTAGAAAACAATGTTACTCTAATCAAGAATAATAAATAATATAAAAGAACAATGCTAAATAAAATTTCTAGAAGACCTCTATAAATTTCTATATTAATACAATTAAAGAAAGCACACCTTAACTTTCGGAGTTTAGAACAGCATTTATGATATCACAGTTTCTCCTGATAATGAATTGAGGAGTCTGAATAATGGGTGAGTACCTGGATGATTCCAACTCAGGATTTATAGTGAGGGTTCAATCAGGAATTCATCTGGGTACCAAGAAAACTAACAGAGCTAAGATTGCTTTCTGTGCATGCAGGCAACATGGTTCAATCCCCAGCACCCACTATGGCCTCCCAGAACTGTTAGGAGTGATCCCAAGTACAGTCAAGAGCAAACCCTGAGAAACATAGTCATGTGTTCTGAACACACACACTGCACACACACAACAAATATGTCATCTGGGGCTTCAGTCATCTGAAGAGTTTATTAGAACAGATATTTGCTTTATAAAGCTGAGACACATAAGTATTGGCAAGGATAATTCAGATCCTCTCAGAGAAATACTTGAATGCCTTCCCAAAATGTTAATTGTATTCCCCCAAAATAGAAAATAATCTAAGGGAAAGATTTAAAGTTACATGTCTTTTATTTTATTATTTTTAAAAATTTAATATTTTTAAATCTAATTACTGAGATAAACAGTTAAAGTTGTTCACAATTGGGTTTTAAGTCAATGTTTCAACACCTGTACCTTCATATACATATATATGCCACATTCCTACCACCCCAGAGTTCCCAGTTTCTCTCTCCTTCTCCTTCTCCTTCTCCTTCTCCATACTCCTTCTCCTTCTCCTTCTCCTCCTTCTCCTTCTCCTCCTCCTTCTCCTCCACTTCCCTTCTCCCTTCTCCTTCTCCTTCTCCTTCTCCTTCTCTTTTTCTCCTTCACCTTCTCCTTCTCTTTTTCCTTCTCCTTCTCCTTGTCCTCCTCCTCCTCCTCACATTTATTAAAATATTTTATTAAAAACCCATTTCTTTGTATGTGTTAAAGTGGAGTCACTAACTAGAGACAACATTAAGCCTCACCTTTTAGAGAAAGGAATATAGAATATTAAATCAGGTGATTGCTCAGCCACTTAGAGCATGATTTGTATCACATGTGAGGAGCCTGAGTATCATCCTGAAGACCACAAATAGACTGAATTAAAGAGTGGGATGCTGATGGACTATTCAATGATTTATTGACATTTTTCCAAAACCCTCACAACTACAAAACCATCCCAAAGCTAGATTTTTGTTTATATTTATTCTACGATTACACTGTTGCTCAGAGCCTCTGAATCTTGCCTGGAACTTCTGCAGGCCATTTGTAGATAAAGAGCGAAAACAGTTTGATATGTGACGCCCTTATATATTACCATGTATTCTTTGTTAGCTGATATAAATATTTTTCTCATGCTACCACAATCATCATAGGACTAGGCAATATATTACCCTGCCATGTTGGATCTCTAAGTAATTAAACCGGAGAAAACTGCTGTTTGCCTCCAAGCAAGCAAGTCTTAGCTCTCTAATAAGTCTAAGGCAAATATACAAAGCAACTATCAAGTAAAGACAAGAATCTTGTGAAGGCTTGGAGAAATATATACCTGGCTTTGTAGAGATATTCATTGGTACAGATACATGCCCCTTCCTCTCTCTACATAGGGCCTGCAGGGACACTTCAAAGGCAGATCTTGGCTGGGGGTGATATTTAACATTTCGGACTGGAATGAGGTCTTGGGAGAAGTTACTGAGGATTGAAACTAACTACTTTCCATTGATGTGGGCTGGTCTGGACTGAAAAGCTATAAGGCTGTAGCCTGCTTTCTTCTTGCCTTTTGCCTTTTTGCCTTTTCACCTTTTCCCCTTTCTGCCTCTGCTTTCCCTCTCTCTGTTCCTTTCCTGTTGGGCTTTAGCATGGTAGCAGTCATCTTGGCCTAGGATTCTAAACCTACACTTGGCTGGGGCCCTTTAGGAACCTAAAGCCTGGAATTTCCCTTATTGTTGGATTGTATAGAACAAGTGTGAATAAAGCCTTTTTTGAAACCTTGCTGGATTCTGCGTCTTTACTCAGTCTGTTGGCGCCCAATACCCTGGGGCAGGAGATCCTAGACTCTGCTCCTGGATTTTGTCAGGCTGCTCCATACCCTGACACTTATTGAAGCATGAGATTTGATTGATAATCTTTCTGATTTACCACATTTATTCAGGAAACATCATGAGCTAGTGAACATTGATGTAGATTCTCCCTCAGATTATAAATTGACTATTTTAGTGGGCTTTAAAACAATGATCCCTTTGTGACTTAAAGTGGTATCATTTATACTTTTAAAATGCTATGCAAATGTTAGTAATTTCTTTCAAAGAAAAAGATGCTTAGGGTTTATATTTCAGTAGTGAATATTGGGGGTTGGTCCATGCTTCTCCATCTACACTCATTTGGCTTGTACAGCAAAGGGAATTCCTTTGCCTGTAGGCTCAACCTGTAGTATTTTCCTATGAGGATTGAATCTTGTTATATTTTCCTTCATTGTAGTAACTGCAATTGTCATTATAACTAGTTTAAGAAATGAACTAAAATTCTGCAGTAGAAATGTAAAATCACATTACTCTAATATTTTGACTAATTTAATATTTTTAAATTATAGTTTGAGGAGGGTATTATGTTTTGTTTTAATATCGAATAATATTATGTTGTAAAAACTTTTCATGTATCTTCAGCTTCATTTTTTTCCACTTTAATGGCTACATAATAGTTTCCCGAGATGATGGACCATAGATCATGTAATCATTTCCTCATCATTTGCTGTTTGTAGTTCTGTTTTTCTCTTCTACTTTCCAAAAAATAATGCAACTGTAAACATCTCTATACAAATAGCTTTCTTTTATCATTTCAATCTATTACTTAGTGAAAAATTACTCCAAGCTGAGTTATTTAGTCAAAAGTAGGCACTTCAAATTTTTTTCTACAGAAAATTTCAAGTGTATCGATAAAGATATAATAAATAGTATATTTGATATGCCTATTCTGCTTGCATCTTAACTGTCAACTTGAAGTCATTCTTGTTCATCTGTACCCATATCCACTTTCCCCTATATCCTCTCCAAACTATAGATTACTTTGAAGCAAAACCCGCACATCCATTATTTTAGGCATAATAACTTTTATATTTAATATTGGTGTCTCATTCTCCAGAAATTCAAGTGAATTTTCAATTCTGAAGTCAAATATGTCATGACACAAAACAAACAAAAAATGATTAGGTGAACTATATCAAATTTTAAAAAAGTGGTTTTTTGCTTTGAAAAGAAGTTCTGCTAAGGACCTGAGATATAGCACCAAGTAAAGTATTTGTCTTGCATGGCTGACTCTGGAGACCCTGTTAGATCCCCATCACTAGCATATCTCCAGTTCCAAGTACCACTAGGGGATCAATCCTAAGCACAGAGCCAGGAATAGCCCCTGAGCACTGCAGGAGTGTGTCACCTCTCCAAGAAAGAAATAATCCTGCTGAGCAGATGAAAAGGCCCGAAACTGGGGGGCACAGGTGTTTTGGAAATGTACACTGGTGAAGAGAGGATGGGTGTTGCGACATTGCATGGCTAGAGCCCATTCATGAACAAGTCTGTAACTGTGTATCTTATGATCATTCAAAACAAATATTTAAAAAGGGATATAGTTTGGAAGGGGAGTAGTAAGTGCAACTTGATTTTGCAGAAAAAAGATGAAAAGACAAAATTACATACGGGATGAAAATATTTATAAATTACCTGAAACAAAGATCATATAAAGATATACCATTAAATAACATATTATTATGATCTCAAAAATTCAAGCTCTTTTAAATTTTTCCACCTAATTTTTTTACTGTGATTTACAAAGATTTTCATAGTTGAGTTTAGACACAATATTGCTGTGATCCCATCACCAAAGTCAATTTCCCTCCACAAATGTTCCTAGGTTCTCTTCCATCTCCCCACCCCTAAAACATCCCTGAAGCCTGCCTCTTGACGAGACACTTCTTTAAATTTGGTTGTTAAAGTTTGAGTCTCTTGAGTTCAGTGTGTTGTTGACTGTGATTTGGATATTTGGATCTGTCATTTCCTTCCCACCACACCTTTGTACCTGGCTCCCCTGTTCTGGTCCCTGTGCTTCTCATCTCATCTTCTATCCCCACTCTTTTTTCCCTTCTCTTTCCTGCACTATGGGGCCAAGGAAAATTCAACATCTTTTCAAACAAACAGACAAGCAAACAAACAAATGGTTTTGAGCTGGAGAAGATAGTACAGTCCACCAGTAGTGATCCCTGAATGAAGAATTAGGGTAGTAAGTCCTGAGCTGTTGGGTGTAGTACCAAACTATATATGTATATATGTAATATACAAATATAGCTCTATATATGCAGATATACAAAAATATATCTACATATACATTTATATGTGTATACACTTGTGTATATATGCATATAATATGCATATATGCATATATTTTTGTTTTCTATATACGCCTTAATAACGTGTATATACATTCTTATATGCCTTTTTAATGGACCATAAAAATATTTTTTGAATCTTTTACTTAATTATTATTTTTAGTTTTGGGGTTATATCTATTAGCTCAGTGGTTACTCCTGGCTCTGCACTCAGGAATTACCTCTGGCATTGCTTGAGAACAAATGGGAGGCCAGGGATTGAACAGTGCAAATGGACAAACACACAAAGACATTTTATTTAAGAGGATATATAAAGATGAATGCACTGTGAAAAAGTAGCAACTTCACTCTGCCTGTAGAGACAGCCCTCTAAATTTATTGTGATTTAACATTATATACACTTATTAGAAGTGTATAATGAACATATTTACAGAATAACTAAATACATTTTAAAAAATGTAACAATAGTGTAAGCACATTTGAGGATGTGTGGATACTGGAGCTTTCACATACTACATTTGGAAATAAAAGTGGTATTGGTTTATCTGAAGAAACAGTTCCTTGACTTAAGAAAACTAAATGTGAGCTTACAATCTGATCATCAATCATATTTATGAGCATTTATCTCAAAGAAGAAAATCTTAAATCCACGTAACAACTGGTGCATGATTGACTATTCATAGCAGTTTTTATTCCTAAAAGCACATATCCCAAATGTGCTTCACAAGGAGTACAGTGTAACATAAACTGTGGTAATCTATACCATGAAATGCTAAATGGAGAAGAAAAGATAAAACCAAATGAACTATCAACTTGGTTTGAATCTCATGAATCGTATACTTGAGTGGGAAAAAGTGTTAAAGATCACAGTTTGAATTGCATTCATAGAGCAGTTTTGAAATGATGGAAAGTAGATATTTGTGGTGCTACAAAATGATTTTGAATCTTGATTATCATAGTTGCCCTAATGATCCCACATTTTATATCAGTGATAAAAGTATAGATAACTATCCACTTCACTTGATCACTTGAATCCCGTTATTCATCGATTTGCTCGAGCGGGCGCCAGTAACATTTCCATTGGACCCTATCACGCTGCCAATGTAGCCCAATGGCATCTGTTTGATTCAGGAATATGAAGAGCCTCAAACCGTTCCTTCAGGGTCTTAACAAGGAAGTCTGACCATCTTGTAGGTGGGCGGCCACGTGATCTTTTGACATCCGGTGGGATCCGGTCGGTACTGGCTCTAGTCCAGCGGTTGTCTCCAAATCGCATTACATGTCCAGCCCATCTGATTTTCGATGCCTTGGCAAACGAGACAGCGTCCCTGATTCTGGAATAGCGGCGGAGGTCAGGAACTCCGGATTCCTTCTCTCACTTGGGTGAGGCGTGATATTCAAAGCATAGCTCTTTCGATTCCTCTCTGGGAGACCCGAATAGCATTCTCATCCCTGCTTTCGTAGGGCCCAGGTCTCTGAGGCGTATGTTAATGCAGGGAGAACGGTGGAGTCAAAGAGATGTGCCCGAGCCGGAGGTTCTTTGTCCTTTTAGCTATTTCTTCGATGCCTTTGAAGGCATTCCATGCCGCTCTCTTCCTCCTGCCAGCTCAGGTTTTAGGTCGGTTCATCATGTTGACTTCTCGACCTAGGGTACACATAACTGCTGCATTCAGAGATGTTTGTTCCATTGAGAGTGAATGGGGCCTCTGGAACTAGTTTCATTTCTTATGAACATAGTTTTCTTCAGATTCAGCTGTAGACCTATCTTTCCACATTCTCGGTCAAAGTCAGCCAGCATTTGTGCCGCTTGGCTAATGTTTGGTGTTATTAGAGCGATGTCATCAGCGAAGCGGAGGTGGTGTAGTTGCCGACCATCTATCTTCACTCCCCATTCCTTCCCCATTCTAATTGTCTCATGATGTTCTCGAGGGTGGCACTGAAGAGTTTTGGTGAGATGGTATCACCCTGTCGAACCCCTCTTTTGACATCAATGATCACTTCTTTGTAGAATGGTGAGATCCTGGTGGTGAATCCGTAATACAGCTCACGAAGGATCTTGATGTATTGGGTTTGAACACCCTGTTTGGCTAGGGCTTCGATGACTGCTTCAGTCTCCACAGAATCAAAGGCTTTCTGTAAATCAATGAGCGTGAGACAGAGCGGCATCTTGTACTCCCTACAAACCTCAATGAGCTTGGTTACTGTGTGGATATGGTCGATTGTGCTGGAATCCTTTCGGAAGCCTGCTTGCTCGCATGGTTGTCCTTCATCTAGTGTTCTGCTAATCCTGTTCAGGATGACTCGTGTAAACAGCTTGTAGATGACGGACAACAGGCAGATGGGGCGATAGTTGCCGATGTCGTGAATGTCTCCTTTCTTGAACAGTAGAACTGTCCTGCTGGTTTTCCCATTGGGAGGGCACCTTGCATTCGGACGGGTAGCGTGTGAAGAGCCGAGCTAGTGTATTGATGAGTACCCGCGGCGGATTCTTCAGGTGTTGGGGTGTGACTTTGTCTGGGCCTGGTGCTGTTCCCTTCTTTTACCGATGAGATGGCATGTCGGATTCAGAAGGGAGGAGAGCGTTGGGATTGACATATCCATCCTGTGGAATTTGGTATGTGGGCAGGTGGATGTGGCTATCAAAGAGATTTGAGTAGGAAGTCCTGGATAATCTTCTCCATTGCCTTTCTGGAAGATGTGATAGATCCATCAGGGGCGTCGGAGGGCAGTCATCTTGGTCTTATAGTTGGCGAAGGACAGGCGGGCGGTGCGAGATACTTTTCCCGGCTTCTGCTGCATCTTCCAGTATTTCTGCTCTTCTGTCTTTGAGGTCTGCTTTTATCGCTTCTCTGCACTGTTTAGCAAGCTTGGACGTTAGCATTTGGTCTCCTGAGGCTGCGCCTTGCCACGTTGGCGAATGAGCTCAAGAGTTTCTGAAGACAAAGCGTCCTTTTGTGTCTTTCTCTCTCTGGCATTCTTCTTACAATCATGGAGGTGCTGAACCAGTCGGTTGTATTCTTCATCGATGTTCATCAATGATGGTATCTTCCCATGGTTCAAATGGTGCCAAGAGTTCCCAGTTGGTGGTCGTTCTGGGGATTTCTCTTCTTAAACTTTGCAGCTTTCTCCCCGTTGCGGGAAGTAGAATTTTGCATGAAGAGAGGCGGTGGTCCGATCCTGTCTGGAATTTAGGGGGCGACGCAACATCGGTCAGACAAAACCGTCGATTGAAGATGATGTGGTCAATTTCATTGTGGAACTGTCCATCAGGAGATTCCCCATGTCCAACGTTTAGCTTCAGCCTTCTGAGAACTGTGGGTTCCCATGAAATAGTCTTGAGTGGACATGATGAACTCAGATAGTCTCTCACCCTGTTCGGTTCCATTCTAGGCCATGGGTCCCGATGTGGAGTTCTTCAGCCGATCTTCTCTGTCCTATCTTGGCATTAAAATCACCGACTATGATCTTACAGTAGAAGGTGTGATCTTTTTATAGAACTCCTCAATTCCATGTAGAATTTCTCAATTTCATCTTCTTTGTATGTGGATGTTGGTGCGTAGACAATGAAGATAGAAGTTGCTGGCAGGCTGGGACACATCTCCTCAGAGTGTAATGCGTCCTATTTTGGGTTTGTTAGGCATTCAAATGAATCAATGTTGACAGCCGTATTAGGATTGTTATAGAACTAACGCTTGCCGCCTATATCTATATTTGAATCTTTCATTTACTTTCTAGCTATCAAACCACAACATGTGTTTAAGCCTACCCAGGATAACCTCATCCTCAGTATCAACTCTGATTTGGATACTAATAATAACTATATATCATAGTACAAACAATTTATAACCCAGTAGGACAATAAATAGTTTCATATACTATTTGAAAAATAAATGTGAAATATATATCACTGTATCACTGTATCACTGTCTTCCTGTTGTTCATCGATTTGCTGGGTGGGCACCAGTAACATCTCCACATGTCCTTTGCAAGCAAGTGTAGCCCAAGGGCATCTGCTTTTGCTCAGGGACAGGAAGAGCCTCAAAACATTCAGGTCATGGAATTGAGATCCATAATTGTTATTGGTTATTTTTATTGTTGCACTAAAAATATTTTATTATAATCACCCATTAAGATAAGCAATTACAAAGATGTTCCAAGATTTGAGTTTTGACAATACAGTGTTCAGCACCCATCCCTCCACCAGTGCCCATTCCCACCACCAAAGTCCCGATGCCCTCGCCTCCCCTAGCCTGCCTCTATGGCAGGTTCTTTATCTCTTTTTGTCTTTCTCTTTTCTCTCTCTCTCTCTTCCTTCTCTTACATATTGTGGATTGTGATACATTATTTATAGCCTTTGAAGTAGATGTACAATAAAAGTGAATTGTTTCTGCCTCTGTAAGACTATTTCCATGTGCTCAGAAAGCTTATCTATGTGGTATGTATGTTATTGGTTTGGCATATCAAATAAAACACAGGTAGCTTGCCTGCCGTATGGGTGTGGTATACTATCAGTAAAGAGCTCTCATCATAGAGGCATTTACTGATGAAGAGCAAGGAAAAGATCAAGGAACTGTATACAGTGTATAGATGTAGAGGAAATATCTAGGAAGGACCTGATCTAAAATCAGTATTATTTAAGATTGTTGCCCAACTGCCCAGGCAGCCGTGCCCAATGGAGCTGTAGGTCTGATGTGGGTTCCTCTTCTGGGGTAGCTTTGGGTGGAGGAAGGGCAGAGGAGCCCAAATCTCTGCTCCAAGTCCAGCCAGCATGGCCCCCGCTGCGTGTGGCCGAACCCTTGGAGACAATACAGGTACTGAAAGGCTGTCTTATATATCTCTTTACCTACTTTTGATACTCAGTTCTTGTTCAGGGTGATCATTTTCAGCTATTGCATCGCATACTGGTCTGTCAGGAAGCCACTACAATATCAGAAACAAGTTACTTCCTCCGAGGTTGGTGGAGGAATGAATTAAGAAAACTCAGGAGTACATGTCACTTAATTCAAAGACTTGCACTAAAACAAACCACTACAATCCAAGATATTAGGATTCCCCAGACCTCCTAACTCTTGGTCAGAACTCTGACCATGCACTCAGGCCCAAGTCTCCATAAAGTGGATCCCTGCACTTCAAGTCAGACCCCTTATATATCCAGAAGTAATCCTGTTTTAAGGGAGGGTAGTGCCAACAAATATCCAATGAATCAACTTCTAGGCATAGATCTAGGAATTGGTGCCACACTTGATTCAGGTCTAAACAAATGAGTATGCCAGGGACTAGTCCTTTCTCAGAGATTATCTCATGTCAAAACTTGCGGAGGAGAGAGGGCTGGTATAAACAAATATAGCATAGTGGATGTATATGCATGGGGAAAAGACATAATTTCATGGGCTTCCGCATGGCAATTTAGATGGTACCCACAAAGGTCCATTTATTTTTTTTCTGCACTGCGGCTATTCTGAGTGTCTTGTCCTCTGTTTAGTGAAGAGGTCATACTACGCCTGCTTGAGGACAAACTAACCAGTATGATCCTTCCTTTGTCTAAAATGGTAGTTTGGGGGCAGGAGCAATGAATCCAGTGGGTAGGGTGTTTCTGCCATGCTGCTTTCGCCTGTGTGCCGACTATAGGTTGATCCCGGCATATATGGTCCCAGAGGCACCGCCCAGGGAGTAATTCCTGAGTGCAGAGCCAGGAAAAAAACCTGAGCAATGCCAAGGTGTGACCCCCAAAATAAATAAATAAATAAATAAAATGGTAGTCTTACATAGCCAGTGTGGTGGTCTCTGGTAAAAATTCTAACTTTGTCCGCACAGGGCCATTGGGTATTAAAGGAATTTGTGCCCAATCTAAATAACATTGAACTCATAATAGAGATTATGATATTTCAGAAGTTACTGATTCAGAGTAAAAATGACTCACTGTAACTGCCACACCCTCTGTCAGTGTTTTTTTGTTGTTGTTCAAATTTTATTGCACACTTTTAGACATACAATTGCAGATCTCATGTCGAGGTTTGGTTCACTACAGTGTTCCAACACCCATCTCTCCACGAACCCATCTCCCATCACCAATGTCCAAACCTCCCTCCCCCTCCCATACTCAACTACTTGGCGAGTTCTGTATGTCTTTTCTCTCTCTCTATCTCTCTCCCTCCCTTCTACCTTTCTACACATGTCGTAGAATATAGTACATTAAGGACACTTTGTTTCACTAGTTTTGATGGACCACGTGGTGCATATAGGGGCCTCATGGTAAGCGTCAGACAAAAATGAGGCTAATGTGGTAGAGCAGTCTCATCCGGCTGCTCGGGACCCCCAGAGGTGATGGACCCACTCCCAAAACCCATCTTCGTCCCCTCTCTGTGGGCCCCATGGTCAGCTGAGCCTGGGGAGGGCGAGTTCGAGCTTCACCAGCAGCCTCTGAGGCTCGCATGCTATGGCTAGTCACCCCAGGGAAGCCTCTGGCAGGGCCACTCAGACAAAATGGAGGCGGCGAAGGGCTACCCCAGCTCCATGTGGCGAATTCCCGTTGATTCCCCCTTCTTGGAGCTGCCTAACTGGACTCAAACGCGGTTGCTCTGTTACTCTGGTCTTGAGGTAGCATCCTCTGGCTTCACTGCAGCGTCCGGCAGCGTAAGGTGGCTGATGTGGTGGTGGGCTCATCTGGCTACTTCGGGACCGCCAGAGGTGATGGGTCACTCCCGAAACCCATCTGTCCTTCTAGGGACCCCATGGTCAGCTGAGCCTGAGGAGAGCCGAGTTCCAGCTTTCCCGGCACGTCTGGGGAAGATTCAGTAGTGACCCCACTGAGCTAAGCCCCGAGAGAGCCTGCAAGGAAAGACATGTTAACCAGATATATATATGAAAAAAAATATATGTATATATACTTGATGGCAGTGTGCCTCCAATATGCCAAGTGTTGATAGTCAAGGAGTTTGGTGCTATCTTTGGTACCATTAAATACCTAAGCCTTCTAGGGTATGCCCCCCTTCTGCAGTGTTTGAAGAATATTAATGGATAACTGGCAGTGACCCACACACCCGGGCAGAGGTGCTGCTTGCTGTCCCTGTGCCGGAGCTGATCACGAGGCATCCGGGACGAGATGGCAGGTTCTAGCCCTGGCGCCGCAGCAGAGCCTCGCAAAAAACCAGAGGAACCCCCCACACCATGAGGGCCACCATTTTCCACACTCAGACTCCGCCCTCATCAGAACTCCACCCAGCAGAAGAGCTGATCACAGCCGGCTGAGTTTTGAGGTGACTACAAGAGAATTTCACCCGCAGCAGAGCCTAACAAGCTACCCATGTTGTATTTGACATGCCAAATACTAGTAACATTAGACCCCATTCTCATGACCTGATGGAATGTTTTGAGGCTCTTTATGTTTCTGGAGCAGGCAGATGCTTACTTGGGCTATCTCGCATATGCCAGGACATTTTGAGATGTTACTGGTGCCCACTCGAGTAATCGTTGATCTACGGGAAGTCAAATGATCAAGTAATCAAGTGACAAACATTGGGGAAACGGATGAAAGATATCTGGGACTTCCCTGTACTAGACTTACAACTTCTAGTAAAATTATAATTACTTAAAAATAAGATTTAAAAAGTAATCTGTGAATTTTGCTTATATATTGTTTGTATATATTTATATGTGCATTTGTACACACACACATACATACATATATATATATATATATATATATATATAGAGAGAGAGAGAGAGTTTCTGGGAAATCAATTGCTATGTTCAGACTTACTCCTGGCTCTATGTTCAATAAATATTCCTGGTGCTTGCTTGAGGAACTGTAACAGTACCCATGATTAAACCAGTTTTAGCCATATGCAAAGGCAAGAGCCTTCTTATCCCTGTGCTATCTCTCTAGGCTTCCCTTTTCTATATTTGAGTTTGATTAAATTAAAGCAAAGAAGTAAATTAGAGCCCAGAAGACTGTAACATGGAACTTACTCTCATTGTAGAGAAATCTACATAATAGCTACCATTTTGGAATAAGTTTTTTTTTAAAAAAAAATAACTGTCATAGTTGCCCTTTCAACTTTACCCTTGGTAAAGTTGAAGGGGCAACTCTTTCAACTAGTGCTTCAACTTAGTTGAACTTTTTCAAATAAGTTCAATTCTTCATATTGAAATGGTATAAGGAACACATAGCAGGTCTACTAGATCTTCTTATAAAGACCAGGTCCTCTCAGCATATTTCTGAGTCTGGAATAAAAAAGAGAACCTCCCTTATTCTTTGGCAAAAGTCACTTTTCTTAGGAAACACAACAGTAAAGCACAGTCTGTCAGAATTTATTACAGTTAAAGCTGAAAGGTAGAGCCAATTTTGGCTTTTGGTCTCTAAAATTTATAACTCAATCTATACATATTTAGACTATCAAATCAGGAAGCATGCAGAAGCAAAAGTAGGAAGAACACATACAATAAAAATTATTTAGGCAGTCTTAACGATGGCACTTAGGTAAGAGAAAACACCCAGATATGTCCACACACAAATACATACTAACACACAGCACACACATACCACATATCCCATGAAACCTATTGCAGTTTTGTCCCACTGAAACTACCTAGACTATGATTGTAATAACAATTAACTCAAAATTTTCAGATATATAGATTTATTTTTTCAGGTTTATGTACTTTTTATTTGCAGACTATTTGATACTGGTAATCTTTTTGAGACTGGACCACCTTTGACATTCAATGACATTACTCTTTCTTGATCCTCTAGCTCCCAGAGTATTTTTTTCTCAGTCTCATTTTTCCAAGTTCTCTTTTTCTATCCCATTTTATTTTTTAAAATATAGGATTGTACTGTGTTTGAGACTTGAAACTCTTTTTATTCTGGTCACACCAAGCAATGCTCAAGAGTTACTCCTGGCTCTGCACTCAGGAATTACTCCTGGTGTTGCTCAGGTGACCATATGGGATGCCTGGGATCAATTTTGGTCAGTCAAGTGCAAGGCAAATGCCCTACCAGTTGTATTATCACTCCTCTCCTCTTCATCCCATTTAAATTTTGGTTCCCTACTGACACACTGCTTACATGGTTTCTGAAGACTCTGGTGGTTTTCATGATCACGGATAAGCTGATGACCCCACAACTCTATTTCTAGCCTCATTTCTCCTCTACATTTAAAGGTCATGGGACCAGAGTGAGTAGGGCATTTGCTCTTGCATGCAGCCACCCTGGGTTCGATCCTAGCATCCCATATGGTCCTCTGAACACCTCCAGGGAGTAATTCCTGAGAGCAGAGCCAGGAGTAATCCCTGAGCATTTCTGGGTGTGACCCCCAAAAAATATATATATATATATATATATGTGTGTGTGTGTGTGTGTGTGTGTGTGTGTGTGTGTGTATCATCATATATTTGATGACTTTCTCTATGTTTTCACTAAGATATTCTACCAGCATCTTGAATTTATCATGCTCAAAACAAAACTCATCCTTCCACATTTGTTATTTTCTGCCATCACCTTCTCTTCTTCACATCTTTAAAAGTACTATGAAGTATCTTTAATAAACTGGTATCTAGCCTTTACTTTCATTCCCAATCACTCAATTGACGTTGATATTTTTCCTCATCTTATTTTTATCCACTTGTTTTCTGTTGATTGTTACCTTTTCCATGCCTATTGTCAAAATGCATGCCATTTTTCTTTCTTGACTGGCCTATTTAATGATCTTTAAATGATTTTTCTCCACCTGTGATCTCATACCCCTCTCTGTCCCTCTTTGATAAATCCCGAAAACTTAAATTCATGTGTTCTTAGCACAATTCAGTTCATAAGACCCTCCTACGGAAATCCCATCAGTGGTTTCTGATTGCTGGCAGTATTAAGTCTCTCTCTCGGACCTCATTTCTCTCCCTAGCGGACACTCACATGCCTCCCACCTATACATAGATAAGTTGCTTCTTCCAGGTTAGGCTTCCCATGACAGAGTCTCTTCTTGCTTTCATGAATCTCTTAGTCTGGAAAGCACATTCACTCCTACCCCTTTCTTTAGGACCCAAGCTGTCAACTCAGAACTGTTACTGTATTCCTGTAGTTCATTGATTTTGCTTGAGGCAGCACCAGTAACATCTCCATATATCCTGTCGCAAGTAAGAGGAGCCCAAGGGCATCTGCTCAGGGACAGGAAGAGCATCAAACCATTCTTCAGGTCATGGAATTGACGTCCATAGTTGTTACTAGTTTTTGGCATAACAAATAAAACACGGGTAGCTTGCCAGGCTCTGCAGTGTAGATGGTATACTATCAGTAGAAGGCTCTCATCTCAAGCATTTACTGATGAAACTGAAATTAGAAAGAAAGAAAATAAATAATCCTTTAGGACTCAGTTAATCCCTGAGGGATTATTTATTTTCTTTCTTTCTAATTCTCAGACCACATCTGGCAGTGATTGGGGACCATACTTGGTTCTGTGCTCAGAGGCCCTTAAATTTTTTATTTCAATATCTAAACACTCTTGGCTACCCCTACTTTTGTGCTCTCTCTTAGTCAGATGGAATGTGCGCTCTCTTTTGCATGACTTTAGTTTGCAAGTGCTTCTCCCTGATGAAAGTCTAATGTCAATGTCATCTTTGAATTTATAGCACCTAGTTATGAATATTGTAAGAACCTAACATTTTTGAGGCGTTATCACTTGCCAGATACTGAACTAAAGCCTCTGTCTACACTCTTATTTAATTCTCACAACTCTTAAGTTTTATTTGCTCCCATGCCCCACCCACTGCTTTAAGGAAGGATGAGAAAATAATACCTATATTGTAATTAATACACTGAAAATATACTTAGCAAATGCTTATTGAATGAAAGATAAGAAGTGATGAATGCCTGCTACTCAGTCCTCTCCCTGGAAATAAGACCCTGAAATATCCCTCTGAATTTAGTTCTCTGCAGGAAGGCTGCCAAGCCCCATATGCTATTCTGGCATAAACTGTTGTATTTTATGATCTGGAAAAGGTTTGAAAACCTGTTTCCATCCTTATAGTCTCTCTTCTGATTCCAAAAGCACATTCCAGACATATGCCTTTAATATGCCATTCAACAATTTTCATCTAAAGAAAGGACCTTGAGTTTATAGCCCAATTGACATACAATTGCTTTCTTTTGGGGGAGGGCAGTTGTGATGACTGCACTCCACTCTAAAGTCTAAGTTAGAAATAAATTTATAGATTAAAGCACACACAAAAAACTTGCTTCTTTCCTAAAAAAAAACTTCATAAATAATTCTTGTAGCGATGCCATTTTTGGACGAATACTGGTCCATTACTTGGGGTGCATTTTGGTTCTACTTAGAAGGGCTCTAAAAGTGCTAAATCATGGACTTGGAATTGAGCCGAGTTTTGAATCCCACTTAATCAAGAGGTGACATTGGATAAACTATAATTCTTCAGTCCAAGTTTCTTCAACAGATCATTAAATGCTTATGGAGCATCTTAAACAAGGGTCTTTTACACATGGGGCATTAGACTGCAGGAAAGAGTTGCTGTAAGGGTTTAGATAGAGTGCATATTTGACCATGGGACTTGATCATGTCAAGGTTGGGAGGTGTTTCACTTTTATATGTGATGAGGTCTTAAAAATAACTTTTCCTACAGTGATATAATAAAATTAAAAAAACAACAAAATATACATTGCATTTTATCTAAAATTAATAATTGGTACTTTTTACTAAGGTTTCAGTGTTTCTGTTTTAATATTTAATTTAAAAGAAAAAAATTATAAAAACATTATTCCAAAACAAAATACCAAATTTATATATAGTAAAAACAAATATATGTATGAATATATATAATATGCACCTAAAATGTTTGAAATTAGTAAGTAAATATAAAACTTTTGTATTTGGCTGGTAGCTTTGGAAATACAACATTGTAAGTCTCAGGATAAAGAAAAAAGCAGAAAACAATCGTGCTTTTGTATATATTTGCATATTGCTTTCTAAATTAGAAATGCAGACTATGAAAAAAAAGGAGTTCTGACACAATAATCATAGGACACTGCTGAGCATTATTCCAGGCTTCAATCATTATGTTGTTGGTGCCAAGCTCATGTTTAAAGCTCTACAAGAGTTTCCAGAATTTGTTAGTTACGTTGTAAGGTTTTATTTTGCATTAGTAGTCATGTTTCATTGCTTTGTCTTCTGTCCCTAATTAGAGAAGACTGCACTCTTCTCAAACATGAATCTGTGCTACAACTGCATGTTCTTACATGCAAGTATTCTTTAAGCCTGGGGAATTTTCCAAGTCTAAGAGCTGTTAATTAGTTATACATGTTTTATGACTCAAAGAAGACTCTGAAGCTGCCTTAATAAGTAAACATTTAACAATTTGATAACTTATTGCTTTCAACTAGAACAAAGAAGTTAAAAGTTTATGATTATTTTGAAATTTAATTTTGTTCCATTTTCTTCTCATCCCAATACCCCCACCCTCCCAACCCCACAATTTGGAGCTATCCATTGACTGGTGTTACTCATGAAACTTGTTTATCCTGAATTTTAACATGCTAGATAAAAATACATTTGTATTACTTTTTTTTCCAAACATAAGCCACTGTGATTCATAATGTTATAGCACTGCCAATGGTAGGGTTTTATGAACATGATATTCCAATACCAGACTCTCTACCCACTACCTATTTCTTTCCGCAATAGTGTCAGGATCCTCTCTCTCCTTCCTTTTCCTTTGTGTTATTTTTATGATTGTGTTTTGCTTATAGAAGTAGATGCTCACAGCACCTTTAAAAATACTATTATTATCTCCACAGTCCATATAAAATATGCTGAAATATAAATCTAAAACTACTGCACTTTAGCTTTCTTAAGCTGCCTTTGAAAGGGTTGTAATTAAATCTTATCACAACATTATACTGATATCATATAAAAACATATTTTCTAAAATGCTCTGATAATGAAGGCAAGATAGCAGAAATATAATTTCTCTTAACCTGGCAATTCATCACCCAAAAAAAAATTTTCCCAGATGATATATTGCCAAGATCCATGCTGATGGATGTGCATAAAGAAGAAACTGTGCATTGTTCTGCAACCACAGTCTAGTATTATTAAACAATAAAAAGACAGATGTAGTCTTTGGATGGACTGTAATTATTTAAATTATTTGAAATATCCTTAAATAGCTTCTCTCAAGACTTATTTCCATTTAAGAATTTATGACATAGCTACCCTTCCCCAAACTCTTTGTGCATAGCTTCTTGTTGAGATAACTTTGAATTAATTCCAAATTTCAGATTTGTATTCATTGCTTTCCAATTAGTCTACAGAAAGTTCCCTAAAGAATATACAAAGTTGCAAACTAGTATTCTTCAAAAAACCCCTAATTAATTAACCTTTTCTTTAAAACACTATGGAATGGAAGAATTTCTGATCACAGTCAAATTGAAGATGACGGAGTTTAGCTTAGCAGTCACTTACAACCAGGGCTGAATACTCATCAGCTCTCACAGGATAATGACTGAGCTTCCCTACTGAGGATCACGTAATGTTTGCCAATGAAATAAATTTATGTTTAATATTTTTTATCACCCAAACATAAAAGCTGTAAACAGCCATAACCCTTTGAAAATGGAATGACCTTTTGTGACCCTCAGGCTGAATTCTAAGAGTTTTCTGCCACTGATGCATTCTCATTCCCATGGAAACCTCACCAGGAATGAATCTGCTGTCATTAGTTTTCAAACACTTACCCCAGTTTCAATGATCTCGCGTAGTGTCTATGGGACTCAGAAATGAAATGGGTATCAGTCTTGTGGAATAAACACAAATAACTGTCAAGTGATGGCTTAAAGTCAGGTATTTCCTGAGAAATCGTCCCCTAAATGTATATGGTCATGTGGATCTACTTTTTTGAAATTATAAAGTAATTTTTAAGTAAAAACTTTTTAAATATGTTCAAAAATACACATAGTTATCACCTAGAGATAATTGGGAGCTGGTCAGGTGGGAGAATAGAATGAAAACTTTTGCAATTTATTTTTTCATTTTTGTTTTCCTTATTATTACAGAAAAAGTTTAAACATAGGGGAAAATCTCAGATCAGGCAGACTAAGCTCATGTCTCAAATGACTGTGTCATTAAAGGTACTTGAGCATATGTT
>JAJIBD010032892.1:0-13382 GCA_021461705.1 Cryptotis parvus | reverse complement strand
TACTATTGCTCTGGTCCCTGAAACCTTATGTTTTGTTCCCTGCCCCTCCCTCCCATGTGGTTGCCTCTAGGCACTGTCATTTGTGCTAACCTCCTTCCTCGCCCTCCCCACAGCTCCCAACTAAAGATCACCAGGAAGGCCAGGGACGTGGCTCCCCACAGATGCCTTGGATTGGTGCCTGGCAGGTCCTGTTGTCCTCAGCACGGTCCAGAGTAGCACTGTGACTGCTGAGCCTGTGAGCGCGTGTGTGTCCCAGCAGCTAACAAATACCCAAGCTTCCCAAAGAGGACTGTAAACAGGCTGGGACTGGGAGACGGGAGGGGAAACCTGCTTGGGCAAAATCCAGTGGCAAGAACTGGAGGCTGATCCCGAGCCTGGCATGGGAGCGAAGGCCAGAGGAGGCAAGGGTCAGCAAGGGTGAGGCCCGGCATGGCCTCCACCTGCAGGGTCATCTGCGGTTGCCCAGGCAGTGCTCGGGACCTGTGAAAAGCCTCCCGCCTCTTGACTACCCTCTCTGGTGGACGGAACCTCCTTTTATTGTTGCCTCCCCGCGCCACGCGGGGGTGCGAGGCAGGTGTGCTAGTGCTGAGCCTGCTTCTGCGTTCCTCAATGCTTTCTGCAAGTCTTGAGTTGAGAGGTGTCCTAGCGCAGGCAGGACACGAGTCCTTTCCAGCTATGAAGGAGTGATGGGCGCGCTGCTGTTGAGGCTGGCTAGGTAGCGCGCACACACACACGCACACGCACACGCTAAGCCTACCTCGCGGGGGTGGAGGTGAAGCAGTTCCGGGTGTGTGTCCCATGTCTTTAGTGCTTCCAGCTGCCTAGTGTCAAGCGGTGATCTGCAGGGCCTGCATTGCTGTGTTTGTCCTCAGCCAATTGAAGCCCTGGAATTTTCTCCCTAGCACAGAAGGTCAGTACTATGCTGAGCAGCCTCTCCCTGAGATCACAGCCTTCCCAGGAAGTGCCTTTCATTCTAGTTCGCTGAGGGCCAGCGCCGCAGGGAGGTGTGCGCCATGGGTAGGGCGGCCCTGCTCTCCCGCACTCCCAGTGCTCCTCACGCACCCACCCCGCGGGCATGTCCCAGGCACTCAGAGCTTTGGCTCTCGTGTCCGCCAGTGTTCTTCAGAGCTGATTCTAGGGGAACGCGTGTGAGTTTCGGCTGTCTTTGGACTTGGGGCTCATAAGTAGCTGGGGTCCATCAAGCTCAGCTGGGCCACCCCAATCTCAGCTCTGGGTATTTTTCTGACTATTCCATGTGCTGTGTGGGGGCATAGGTTTCCCTCCCTCAGCCCCCTGCCACCTGGTGCTCTTCAGCCCCGCAGCCCTCCTCGCGCAGAGCATGTTCCTAGGGAGGCTGGTGTGGGCACAGCTGAGGAGGAGATGCTAGGCCAGGCTTTGGGCAAGGCCCACCCTCTGGGCTTTTTCTAGATGTCCCAGTGGTGCCGTGGGAGCCTGTCGGTGGAAGTTTTAGTAAAAACGTGAATGGCAGAGATAACCTTTTCCTGTTTCCTGGGCTTTAATGTCTGTCGAGTGTTTCACTGCAGTTTCATTATCTGAGTTCTCGCCTCCTCTCCCCCTCAATTTTGCTTTAGACCACACCCCACGGGGCTCAGGGCTTTCTCCAAGCCCTGCTCAGGCATCACTCCTAGAGGGCCCAGGGGACTCTATCAGGTGCTGGGGATGGAACCCAGGTGGGCCACAAAGCAGTCCCTTTCCTGCTGGCCTGATGCTCTAGCCCCTCTTACTTTGCTTTTCAGAAGCATCCTGAGCTACGGATGTGGCACGGTAGAGCTGCACCCATGTGGCGTGCGACCCTGGTTTGCTCCCTGCCTCACCAGTACAGTCGGGTGGGCCGCCTTAGCCCTTGGTAGAGGAATATGAGAATATAAGAAATTTGGGGCCGAGCCGATGGCCCAAGGTAGGACATTATTTGCCTTTGCACGTGGCCGCCTGTGCCGTACCTGGGCTCGATCCTCGGCATCCCATATGGTCCCCGGGAGCGGCCAGGAGTAATTCCTGAGTGTACAGCCAGGAGAAACCCTGAGCATTGCCGGGTGTGACCCAAAAAAGCAAAAAAAAAAAAACAAATGCAACTCTAGGAACAGTCCCTCTGGCTGAGGAGAGCTCAGTGGACTGGAGTGTGCTGCTTGCACACTAGCCCACAAACACACATGCGAAATAAGTTTATCTCATTGATTCATTAGGGTCTCAGGAGTCCTGCAGTTCCAGGCCCAGGGCCTCCTGTACGGAGACTGCACTCGGTCCACCGAAAGCACGTGGTCCAGCCTGGAAGTAGTATTTCATATTTTAGCAGTTTGTTGGTGTTGTTGCTGCTGGTGGTGGTTTGGGGCCACAGGCTCAGGCTTACTCCTGACTCTTTATGTTCAGGAATTAAACCCAGATTGGCCACATGCAAAGGGTCTTTACAGCCCTATAGTACCTCTCCAACCCCTAAAGAAGTGTTACTTTAAAAGACTGAGTTAAGAAAATGAAGGCGCATTCCAGGCCTTTCATGAGCCAGTCTGTCGCAACTGGAGTGTGGTTGAGTCCAGATTCCTCACGTGCCAGCCTGAGCCCAGCAGCTGTGCTTAGTCCCGCACTCAAGAGAACTTTCCAGCCACGTGACTGCCAAAGCCACCTGCGCATCACAGGGATAGAGGAGCACAGCTTCCGCCACTCACAGCCGGAACAGCGCGCAGATGCCACAGCCAGGAAGCATCCCGCCACCTCTGGGCCCAGGACTAGAAAAACCTAAAAAGAAAGACCCCAGTGGGCCTGTGTCGGCACCACCACTGGGAAGTGTGGCTGCAGGGAGCTCGGCCTGATGTGGACCTGGCCGCACCTTGGGAGCCTGGCCTGACCTGGACCCGCCAGCACCTTGGGAGCCCGGCCTGACCTGGACCCGGTCTGACCTGGACCCGCCAGCCTCGGGAGCCCGGCCTGACCTGGACCCGCCAGCACCTTGGGGAGCCCGGCCCGACTCTGACCCCGCCAGCACCTCGGGAGCCCGCCTGACCTGGACCCGCAGCACGGGAGCCAGTGACCTGGACCCGGTCGACCGACCCGCCAGCACTCGGGAGCCTAGTCTGACCTGGACCCGGTCTGACTTGGACCCGGCCAGCACCTCGGGAGCCCGCCTGACCTGGGTCGGCCAGCACCTTGGGGGAGCCCGGCCTGACCTGGACCCGGCCAGCACCTCGGGAGCCCGGCCTGACTAAATCTCTGGGAGCTTGGCCTGAGATAGACTGGCCCGGCACCTTGCTGGACGCTGTAGCCCGGGAGGGCAGGGATGCCGGGACTGTATGGGAGAGAAGCAGCAGTAATCTGTGTCCTCTTCTGTCTTCAGTCGTGGGACATTTTCTTCCGAACACCAACGCTGGCGCACCCCAGGCACTGCCTACCAGAGCCCGCTTCCTTGAGTCGGCCTCCTGTCCACCATGGCCAGAGCACAGCCCCTGGTGGTGGCACAGCCCAGCGTAGACAAGCTGGTGGAGGATCACCTGGCAGTGCAGTCCCTCATCAGGGCCTACCAGGTAAGGCAGCGCCGTGAGCCCAGTGATGCTGCCCCAAGCCCCCAGACACAAATACACTCTCCGCCAGCTCAGGGATGCAATCAGACCTCCAGAAGCGCTTCCAAGGGAAAAGGATCCAGGATGGGATCGTCCCTGGCCCCCACTGTGCGTGTCCTAGAAATAAGGCCCTTCACCTCTTTCCTAAATTGGCAAGAAAGATGTGTGGTCAGGGTGACCCCAGGTGTCCGGTTTCTGGGAAGGGGCCCCTGGTCAGCTGCAGACACCTAAGTACAGAGGGAAATGGAATCTCGTTCGGGAAGACGAAGGGAATGAGCCTGGAAACCTGCCCTTCTGAGGAGAGGACGGGGAGAGGCCAGTGCCTCTGGCAATGGGGTTCTTTCCTTTGGCCCGTCTCTGGAGACACCTGTGCTGCCCTGGGAGAGAGCAGAGGGCCCTGCTGCTGCGCAGCTTGGCCCGAGACCCTGAGCTGTGTCTGTGACCAGCTCAGCCAGGCTGCCATGTCCACCCTGCCCTTTTCGATTCCAGTGACAGCAGCTGGTGTGCTGGGCGTCTCAGCAAAGCTGTGAGTGTCTCAGGACACTTAGAGCTGGGAAAGGAGCGCCCTCCTCCTGTTGGCGTCCAGCTTAGCTGCTGCAGTCGCTGTGGAGCTCCGTAGTTCTGGGCGACTGTGCGGGACCTGCCCAACACTCCACAGGCCCGCCCCAGGCCTTCCCATCTTTCCTTGGCACATTCCCTCTGTTCTGTGCTAAGTGAGACGCCCCAGCCTGCCAAGGAGTGGGCTCTTTTTAGACCAAGTTACCACACCCGGCCTCTATTTCCTAAACACGTTTGTGTGCACACGTGCTTTCAGATAGAAACTGTTGTAAGGTATTTTTGAGGTGTAGGTGTGTGTGTGTGTGTCTCTGTGTGTGTGTGTGTGTGTGTGTGTGGTATTGGGGCACACCCAGCAATACTCAGTGATCACCCCTGGCTCTGTGCTCTGGGATCACTCCTGGTGGGACTCTGGACCGTATGGGGCGCAGTTTTTTGTTGAAGCTAATTTTGTTTTTGGATTCAGTGGGGCTCTCAGGAAAAGGTGTGACCAAGGGTGACTCTCACACTCCCACAGCCCTGCCTAACAACTTGCTTGTGTTATTGCTTCCAGGTCAGGGTCACCACATTGCAAAACTTGATCCTCTCGAAATTAGTTGTGTAAATTTTGATGATGCTCCAGTAACTGTTTCTTCAAACGTGAGTGAGAATTGATCTGTAACTGATACTTTTAATGTAATTTTACTTTTTACCCCTTCCCTCTTTTTTTCTCCTGTCCTTTTGTGTGTGCCTTCCCTTCCCACCGTTGGCCTGCTTCGTAGATACGGGGCACCATGCAGCACAGCTGGACCCCCTGGGAATTTTGTGATGCCGATCTGGACTCCTCTCGTGCCCGCTGACATTATCTCATCCACAGACAAACTTGGTGAGGGTCTGGCAGTCAGCGCTTCGCTGCTCGCACTCCTGTGTCACGCTTGTGGTGGCCAGGGACGGCCAGGTGAGAGGGACAGACTCTTAAGTTTCCTTCATTCTGATCACTTGACATTTATCAGTAATGCAGCCCCTCTTGTATTTGGGGCGTACCTAGGCATTTATTTTTATTTTTGTTTCTGGTTTGGGGCCACACCTGGCAACACTTAGGGCTGACTCCTGGAGTTGCTCGGGACTATATGCGGTGCCAGGGCTCCAACCCTGGGTCAGCCACGCTGCAAGGCAAGCGCTTACTCACTGTACTATCAATTCTGGCCCCAAGTCACTTTCATGTCAGTTTTACAATCGTTTGAGTCCTATTGTTTTAAGTCTCAAAGTTAGACAGTAATATTTTGAATAGGAAAGGTTTGTTGGCAGGAAAGGTTTGGGGGAGAGAGGCCCCAGTGGGCCAGGAGTGTGGACGATGCCTCAGAAACAAGCTTGTTGGCTCTGGTTTCCAGACCCCAGTGCAGCGCTGCCTTGCTCAGACTGCCGGCCCTACTGTCGCCTGTGCGGGCGCAGACGGCTGTGGCCTGGGACCAAGGCCCGAGCCAGTGGTGCAGTTTGGGATGTCTTGATTTCTGAAATGCTGGTGATCACACTGAAGAAACTTTGGGAGGTGTCCTCCGGGCACCCAGGAGCAACCCCACGCGGACGCAACGCAGGGCGTGGCTGGGCACTCCCAAGTGCATTCTCCGGTTAACCTCTTCCACCGTCACCAGCTGCTAACTTTGCAGGGAGATGGCGGCCAGGCAGGTTGTCATGGGACACGGTGCAATAAAATCACACTCGTGGGCCCCCTCAAGCTGCTGGGCAGCACTAATCAGCCTCCCCTGGGCCCGCCCCAGGCCTTCTAATCGCAGGGAGGCCACGGCCCTGTCAGGTAAGGCTGCAGTCGGCCTCTGGAACAGTGTCAGGGGTAGGGAATCACTCCGGAATCTGTGTTGGTCCTGTACTCCCATAGTACAAGTGTCCCGACCTCTGCTCTGAGCCTGTCCGCTCAGAGCAGACACACCCTGACATAGCCAGAGTGAAGGTGGCAGTGAAGAAGTCTCTGACTATTGCGCGGCGGTTTTCAGTTCTAATCAGCCAGCGGGTTCGAGTGGCCTCGGGTTGCTCAGACTGGCTGCCAGACTTGCCCTGCTCCCAGAGTCGCCTTCCCCCTGCAGCCTCTCCTCCTTAGCTGCTCCCTGGTGACTCAGTGCACTCACCTCCAAGACTTTCAAGGCTGGGACCCCACCACCTGTTCCGCCCGACACAGCCTCTGCTGCTGTGGCTTAGCGTGGCTCACAGAGGAAAGGACCCTCGCCCGTCCCCAGCCATGTCCCCTCGCCTCCCTGATGGCATTTCTCGCGCAGGTCGGAACCTTGCAGCCGCTCTCACCTCCCTTGTGGCTCCACTCTATCCCGCGCTGAGAGACTCCGAGTCAGCAAAGGCCATGATCCTGCGCCCCCGGAGACTGGCCCAGTTAGTCCTTGCCAAGGGGCCCAGCCTGCCTCCTGTGTGGAGCAGACGCGAGCTCTCCTGTGGTCCTCTCAGGGCCGGCACGGGCTTCTCTTTTCCTCACTCCGTCTCAGGCACAGTCCCTGGGGCTGTCTGCACAGCCGCATGACTTTGATGGGTGAGGGAGGCAGAGTTTGCCACAGCCTCCAGGGCTTTGGCGAGCGCAGGGAGCTTCGGTGTCCTCAGAACCGCTGAGGAGTGGGGCAGCCTGAGTGTCGACTGGGCAGGATGAAAGGATTTTGTGTGTTTTTGGGGGTCCCACCTAGAAATGCTCAGGATTACTCCTGGCTCTGCACTTCAGGACGACACCTGAGGGTGCTCGGATTAACCCAGGTAAACCCGTGCACGCAGATGCCCTGCCCCTGGGCTATTGCTCTGGCCTAGGGTGTTGCCTAAATCTGAAAGTGGCACCATGAGGTTCACAGAAGCCCTTCCCCCTGCCGGCAGCTGGGACTGTTCCTCTCAAGGCCTCCCCTGGTGGATGCGGGTCTCTGAGTTCATAGTACCAGACAGGTTCAAGAGCACTCAAGCCGCCCAGCCATCTCAGCTAGAACCCCGAAGCTCTGCCAAGACCAGACCCAGGGCTGCTAGCCGGACACTCCCCTGGGCACCTCCATCTACCGTGCTGTGATGTTTCAGGCTGAACACTTTCAGAGCAGTGCAGGAGCTGTTGGGTCTGGAGTGATGAGTCTGAGACATGGCGTGGCCAGGCGCTCGGGGAATGGTGGGAAACCCGCTGGGGCAGGGCTGGGACCCTGTGGTAGCTGTAGGCAGGAAGCGGTAGAAGCAGGTGCAGGTAGATCAGAGGGGCCACCTCTGCTGCCCCCGGAACCTTCCCTGTGTTCTGTGAGCACGGGCCGGCTCTGTTCGCTAGGGGGGTGCCGGTGGCCAGTGGTACACACCTCTCCTCCCTCTGAGGAGCTTGCTGTAGTGGGAAACTTACAGACGTGGAGGAGCGAGGCGGAAAGGCTGGGCTGGCCGCTCTTGAGAGGGGAGGAAGCTGCCATGGGAGCCCACGGCCCAGAAAAGTCCAGGCCAGGGCCACGCTGGCCCGGAGCGAGCAGCATGTCAGTGGCATGGAGCTTCGCCTGCTCTGGTAAGCTCGGTGCAGTGGGTTCTGCCGCGAGCCCAGGGAAAAGGTGGAGTTCAAGTGAGCCCCTGGCACATCCATGAGCCTCTGGGCCGGCTTTCCTACTGGGATCCTTAGGGACAGTTTGAACAGACGCAGTCCTGCCCAAAGTGCTGTTGTCTGGCTGCGGCTCATGCTGGTCCCCAGCCCTCCCCACTCGAGGACTCTAGAGAAAGCGCCCCTATCAGCTCCTGTCATCCATGTTCTCTTGTCTTTGAAGTATCGCTTGAGCATTAGAGGCCAGCTATAAGGGTTAGCTGTCTGTGTGGTGTCTGGAAGTGTTCCTAGAGGTGACCCAGGATCGGGGTTTGCTCATGTGAAGTGAAGTAGACGTATGGTCAAAGAGCTCAGAGCACACTACCTGTTACTAGAGAGCAAAAAGAGCAGCGTGAACCCATCCCGGCGTGTCATAAGGAGTCAGTTTTTAGGTCGTGAACTTGAGGTTAAGACTGCAAGCCCCCAAATAATGATGTCAGAAGTCAGTTTCAGTGACTGAGTTCATGCTTGCCCAGCTCTCCATGCTTCCTCCTGGCCTCGGGGCATGTCATGTCTATCAGTCAGGCTTTGCTCCTGGGTGGTGGAAAGACTTGGTTCTTTGGAGGGGATTTTTTTTCTTTCTTCTTTGACCACACCGGCTGCTCAGGGTTACTCCTGGCTCTGCACTCAGGAATTACTCTGGCAGGGTACTGGGCACCATATGGGATGCGGGGATCAAACCCAGGTCGGCTGCATGCAAGGCGAAACACCTACCCACTGTGCTATTGCCCTGGCCCCTTTGGAGGGATTTGATGTTGGGCCACTCCCTGACTGCTCAGGGAATCCTTTGGAGTGGAAGGGGATTGAACCCCAGGTTGGTTTTGCTAGGCTCACTCCCACTGTCCGCTGTCTCTCAGGTCTCCATAGTTGGTTCTTCTGGGGCTGGGGAGTGTTCACCCACCCACTATGCTCAAGGGCTTCCTCTGATTTGCACACAGATTGTTCAGGAGGGTGCTCAGGGGGTTCTCCTCTTGCTGCCAGGGTATCACCTAGATGGTGAGGGCAAACACTTGAACCCACATTGCCTCTATACCCAACCTCTAGCTGAATCTCAGTCCACTGAACTGGCACAGGGGCTGAGTGTGGTCCATGTGCCCACTGTTGGATCTCCGTGGACCGTGCTCATCATCTCAAGAACTGTGGTGGGCCAACTCCCACAGCCTTCCTAGCAAGAAGTGATTATTGCTTTTTTCTTGGGGCTTGGTCACACTGCGGTGCTGGTTCCGTGGTGCTCAGGGCTCACTCCCTGACCAGATTGGGGGATCTTATAGGGTGCTGGATATCAAACCCAGCCCAGCGGGCAAAGCAAGTGCCCTACCCACTGTACTATCTTTCCAGCCCTAAGAAGTGATTTTCCAAAAGTAAAGACCGTCCAGTGAGAGACCCTGTGTGTGCAGTTGACACCAGGTTATATCTCTCCCACCCTCTTGTCGCTTTTCCTTTCTTTGTCTTTTGTTTGTACTCTTTAATTTAGAAATACAAAATGCACACAGGAAAGTGTTCTGGCCCCAGAGACATAGTTCTAAGGGCCAGACATCCCTTGGTTCAAAATCCCAGCGCCATGTGCCGTAGCCTGCTTACCACCAGGGGTCACTCCCCTGAGCACAGAGCTAGGAGTAGCGCCCTGAGCTATTCTGTTGGGGTGTGGCCCCCCAAACCCAGAAAACGACCGCATCTGTGCACTCAGTACCCAGAGTGAACTAGTCTAAGTATTTGGGGACACCTTGACTGTTAATAAGACAAAGTGCTTACCCTTTTTGAGGTGGCTGCAGGACACTCCTTTACCTGTTTCCAGAGGTCCCTCTCTATCTTTGAGGACTTTAGAAGGAAATGAAGATTCTCTATCTTCCCTCAGCACTGTCCTCAAGGGGGTCTCCAGACCTAGGGACTCCCACGTAACCAGGGCTGAGCTTTCCTGACCAGCTTTACCTGCTCTCAGGGGCCATGGACCTCCCTCCCCCAGCCCCCACATCTTTCAAACCCACCACACTTAGGGCTGTAGTGGCATCTGCTGAGATTCATTTATTTCTGCGGTGACACTCATCAGGGTTCCCCCTTGAGAAGCAAGGTGGGCTTGACTTCCCAGGAGAGAGGCTACTCGACCTCCCTCACACCTGTGTGCAGAGGAGTGGCCCCCTGTTGACCTCCAGCCTGTCCATCAGGGAGTGTCCATGTTCCCAGGGCGTTTCCCCTCCCTCCCTCCCTCTCCTCCGCTGTGTCTGTGTGATGGTCCCCCGTGCCACCGTACTTCTATGACAGTGGAGCATTGTTCGAGTGTATGTGTGTTCTGTCTGATCTTTCTGAGTGTGGGTTTAACTAACTCACCTGTCTTTTCCTTCTCGCTCGTCCTTGCTATCCCATCTGCCTGTAGATCTTGCGGTTTTCAAGGAGCTACTTAGAATGCTAACACCTTGGGAGTGTGGGGAAAATATCGAAGACCCTTCCTCCCTGCAGCCGGGGACCTCCATCTGAATAGGCGTGCAACTTTCCCTTAGCATGCAGTTGGGGGAAAGTTTCGACTGTACATCTGTGAAGTGCGACGTTTGTCAGTTGTTCGGAACCCATTTTCCTCTCATTTAGTGAGCTAGCCCACAGTAGCGCTCCTTCTCCACACCACACCCCCTTGTTTTCATCCACTCTGTGTCTGACGGGCATCTCCACCCTCCTGTGTGTCCGTGCCTGGGTGGCTGTGCTGAGCTCCATCTCTGGGGTGACCCTGCCCTGTTTCCCGCCGCAGCTGGCTGAGGACCTGGGGCCCCGTTGCCTGCATGCCTTGTTCCCACCTCCACACCTGTGTGGTGCCTTCCATCGGACTCTTGGACTCTTTTTCGATTGAGCCTCCTGGGCATGGACCCCAGGCTAAGCTAAGTCTAGGCATGCTGAGGGAGTGGGGTTCTGGCGGACACCTTTCAGGAGACCGAGCGAGGGCCCCAGAGGTTCCACCCCCCGCTGCCGCTCCCCACACTGGCAGTCCCACCCACCTCCTAGTTCTTTTCCTCCTCCATCTTTTTTTTTTTTTTTTTTTTTTTTTGCTTTTTTGGTCACACCCGGCAATGCCTGTGGGGGTTACTCCTGGCTCTGCACTCAGGAATTACTCCTGGCGGTCCTCGGGGGACCGTATGGGATGACGGATCGAACCCTCGTTGGCTGTGCAAGGCAAACGCTACCGCTGTGCTATAACGCCCCTTTCCTCCTCCATCTTATGCACGCTTTCAAACTCCCTGGGTTTTTTGGTTGTTGTTGTTTTGTTTTTAATTTATATGTTATGAGACAATTATGCTTCCAACTTTGCTTCTGAAAAGTTAAGAGGTTCCACAAACCTGTTGGCCCCATTTACACCATGGTTATGCATTGCCTAAGCACACATTGCCGTGTGGCCAGCTTCCCACAAACTGTCCATCCTGCCACCTCCACCCCCTCCATACTAAGCCGGCTTGAAGCTCTGAAAGCCTTCATCTCTTCTGTTGCACAAACGGATCACAGTGTGGAATTCAGATCACAATGGAATCTTGGGATTGACGGCTTTTCAGTCGGCACCTCAAGACTCATTTTGAGAGTCATTGGGCGGAGTTTTTTCTTATACTGACTTTTTTCTTCCTGCTGGCCTGGGTTGTTTTAACCATTTTGCTCCTTGAGGAATCTAAGTTTTTCTTTCTTTCATACTTTTCTCCGTTTGATTTTGAGCAACAAAAGATTTGTGTGCATTTTCATAAAGCCAGTTTTTTAATGGATTATGCTGCTGGTATCAGGTATGAGAATCCAGTAGCTCCGTCTTCAATGACTTGGCTTTTGGTTTGGCTCAGTTGGATTGACCCTGTACCCTTACCGCTCTACATCCGAATTACAGCCTGGTTTACTTTGCTGGGGAGCGGAGGCGTTGGCCCAAGTGGTGCCTGCGGGCTTAGTTCTGGCTCTGTGCTCAAGGGTCACTCCTGGCTCCCTGTGTTCTCAGTGGGATCCTAGTGGGGTGCTAAGCATGTAACTGTAATCTCCACATATAAGGCAGCACCTCCTAACTCCTGTACCATCTCACTGCCCTAGCTGGAAATAACATACATTAATTACATACATGTTAATATATATTAATACATAAGTATATATGCCACTCCTCATGCTTGTGACAGGAGATGTTACTAGTGCCCACTGAAAGCAAATCGATGAACAATGGGAAGACAGTGATATGTCATACTCTTTATTAAGTTGGAAATTCTATCGCAATCCTATTTTTATGCTTTTCACTGTGAATTAATTTTTTTTCACATATATATCTGTATCTGTTAAGCTATATGGTCAATGACATCCCTTCTGCCCAATAGTGTGGTTCTGATTGATTTTCAGACATTTGCCATCCTTGCAGAGGGAATTGAACCCGGCACTGGTCTTGCATAGAATTCGCTCTGTTCAATTGTTGCATCTCTATGCTTACTTCTGTGTCTATTAATGAAAGTTATTAGGCTGTGTTTTCAGCCAGGGCCACTTGTAGTGATTCCTGACCAGCCGCGCTGGGTCATGTGCAGGCGCCTTAGGGTGTAGGAGCTGCTTGGAGGGGCTATGGCCACTGGGCATGCAGGCCCCCGCCACATAGGAGATGTGGTCACCTTGACATCTTCGTTCTCAGTACCCCAGCCCGAATTCCCATCTTTTCTCTCTTTCTCTCTCCCTCTCCCTCTCTCTCTCTCTCACTCTCTTTCTTCTCTCTCTCTCGCCCCCCAGGCTTATTCTCCTGGTCTGGGTACTCTGCTCAGGGGTGACTTCTGCGGCGCCTCCAGGGAGACCATATGGGATGATGTGGATTGAACCTGGTTGACTGCATGGTAAGGCAAGCGCCTTACCCAATGTACTCATCACCCAGCCTTTCTTATTTTTATCCCTTTGTGTTTTTGCTTTGTTTTGTGTGTTTGCTCAGGTTCCACATCTGGCAGTGCTTGGGGGTTCTTCCCCTCTCTGTGCTCAGGTAGGCCCTGAAACAGTGCCTGTGAGGACCATGTGTGGTACAGGGGCCTCTTTCACTCCTGTGCTAATCCTTGACCCCTGACTTCTTTTGCACCCTTTACTGAGTCTCAGGGTCACTCTGGGTTCCTTGAAAGTCAGGTTGACTTTCGGAGAGGTAATATAGAGGTTAATTGTAAACTTCTTCAGTATTTGGCAGAATGTCCCTAACAGAACAAGAGTATGGAGAATTCTTTCAGGTTTTGCTTTTAATGTCCTCATTTACAGTCATTATGTTTTTGCTGCTTCCTGTTGGGTATCTAATGGCAATATCTTTGGGGCAGCTCTCAGGGTACCTGGGAATGTTCCCGTGACACCTGGCCTATCTGGCCCCAGATCATGACAGATGACAGGATCTGCCTGGTGCTGGGCCGTCAGAGCCATAAACCTCCAGCAATGCTTTGGGGCACCTCCAGGCCTTGGGGCTCCTGGGCGGCTGTGGTTCCAGCGTTTCATGCCCCTGACTGCTGAGCTGTCCCAGCCTCAAGCTCCCTCCGCCTGGCTGTGCCTGCCCACCTCTCCTGAAATTCACGCATACTGTAAGTCACTTTTTCTTTGGTGAGTCCTGTGAAAGGATTGCAGAGGTGGCTCAATCTTAAGGACACAGCCGCTGGTTTCACTGGTTTTTCTCTTGTGGTTTTGTTCTTTTTCAGTCTCGGGCTGATTTGTTTTTTTTTTTTTTTTTTTTTTTT
>JAJIBD010032891.1:0-82703 GCA_021461705.1 Cryptotis parvus | reverse complement strand
CCTGAAACCTTATGTTTTGTTCCCTGCCCTCCCTCCCATGTGGAAGCCTAGGCACTGTCATTTTGTGCTAACCTCCTTCTCGCCCCTCCACAGCTCCCAACTAAAGATCACCAGGAAGGCCAGGGACGTGGCTCCACAGATGCCTTGGATTGGTGCCTGGCAGGCCCTGTTGTCCCTCAGCACGGTCAGTAGCACTGTGACTGCTGAGCCTGTAAGCGTGTGTGTGTCCCCAGCAGCTAACAAATACCCAAGCTTCCCAAAAGAGGACTGCAAACAGGCTGGGACTGGGAGACGGGAGGGAAACCTGCTTAGGCAAAATCAGTGGCGAGAACTGGGGCTGATCCGAGGCCTGGCATGGGAGCGAAGGCCAGAGGAGGCAAGGGGTCAGCAAAGGTGAGGCCGGGCATGGCCTCCATCTGCAGGGTCATCTGCGGTTGCCCAGGCAGTGCTCGGGGACCTGTGAAAAGCCTCCCGCCTCTTGGACTACCCTCTCTGGTGGGCGGAACCTCCTTTTATTGTTGCCTCCCGCCCCACGTGTGGGGTGCCAGGCAGGTGTGCTAGTGCTGAGCCTGCTTCTGCGGTCCGACAAGCTTTCTGCAAGTCTTAAGTTGAGAGGTGTCTGAGTGTAGGCAGGACACGAGTCCCCTTTTCAGCTATGAAGGAGTGATGGGCGCGCTGCTGTTGAGGCTGGGCCAGGGTAGCGTGCACACACACACACGCCTACGCCGAAGCCTACCTCGTGGGGTGGAGGTGAAGCAGTTCGGGTTGGTGTGTCCCATGTCTTTGGCTGCTTCCAGCTGCCCAGTGTCAGCGGTGACCTGCAGCTGGGCCCACATTGCTGTGTTTGTCCTCAGCCAGTTGAAGCCCTGGAATTTTCTCCCTAGCACAGAAGGTCAGTACTATGCTGAGCAGCCTCTCCCTGAGAGCACAGCCTTCCCAGGAAGTGCCTTTCATTCTAGTCTGCCGAGGCCAGCGCCGGTAGGAGGTGTGCTGCGCCCCTGGTAGGGCGGCCCTGCTCTCCCGCACTCCCAGTTGCTCCTCACGCACCCACGAGGGGCATGTCCCAGGCACTCAGAGCTTTGGCTCCTCGGTGTCGCCAGTGTTCTTCAGAGCTGATTCTTTAGAAATCGTGTGTGAGTTTTGCTGTCTTTGGACTTGGGCTCATAAGTAGCTGGGGTCCATCAAGCTCAGCTGGAGCCACCCCAATCTCAGGTCTGGGTACTTTTTCTGGACTATTCCATGTGCTGTGTGGGGGCATAGGTTTCCCCTCCCCAGCCCTGCCACCTGTTGCTCTTCAGCCCCGCAGCCTCCTGGCGCCAGAGCATGTTCCTAGGGGAGGCTGGTGTGGGCACAGCTGAGGAGGGAGATGCTGCGCTGGGCGGCTTTGGGCAAGGCCCACCCTCTGGGCTTTCTAAGCTGTCCCAGTGGTTGCCGTCGAACCTGTCGGTGGAAGTTTTAGAAAAACGTGAATGGCAGAGATAACCTTTTCCTGTTTCCTGGGCTTTAATGTCTGTCGAGTGTTTCACTGCAGTTTCATTATCTGAGTTCTCTGCTCCCTCTCCCCCTCAATTTTGTTTTTAGACCACACCCCCATGGGGCTCAGGGCTTTCTCCAAGCCCTGCTCAGGCATCACTCCTAGAGGGGCCCAGGGGACCCTATCAGGTGCTGGGGATGGAACCCAGGTGGGCCACAAAGCAGCCCCTTTCCTGCTGGCCTGATGCTCCTAGCCCCTCTTACTTTGCTTTTCAGAAGCATCCTGAGCTGCGGATGTGGCACAGGGGTAGAGCTGCACCCATGTGGTGTGCGACCCTGGTTTGCTCCCTGCCTCACCAGTACAGTCGGGGTGGGCCGCCTCAGCCCTTGGTAGAGGAATATGAGAATATAAGAAATTTGGGGCGGGGCGATGGCCCAGGTAGGACATTTATTGCCTTGCGTGGCCGGCCTGTGCCGACCTGGGTTCAATCCCGGCATCCCATATGGTCCCCGAGCACTGCCAGGAGTAATTCCTGAGTGCACAGCCAGGAGAAACCCTGAGCATTGCGGGTGTGGCCCAAAAAAAGCAAAAAAAAAAAACAAATGCAACCCAGGAACAGTCCCTCTGGCTGAGAGGCTCAGTGGACTGGAGTGTGCTGCTTACACTAGCCCACAAACACACATCGGAAATAAGTTTATCTCATTGATTCATTAGGGGTCTCAGGAGCCCTGCAGTTTCAGGCCCAGGGCCTCCTGTACGGAGACTGCGCTCGGTCCACGAGCGCGTGGTCCAACCTGGAAGTAGTATTTCATATTTTAGCAGTTTGTTGGTGTTGTTGCTGCTAGTGGTGGTTTGGGGCCACAGGCTCAGGGCTTACTCCTGACTCTTATGTTCAGGAATTAAACCCAGATTGGCCACATGCAAAGGGTCTTTACAGCCCTATAGTACCTCTCCAACCCCTAAAGAAGTGTTACTTTAAAGACTGAGTTAAGTAAAATGAAGGCGCATTCCAGGCCTTTCATGAGCCAGTCTGTCGCAACTGGAGTGTGGTTGGAGTCCAGATTCCTCACGTGCCAGCCTGAGCCCAGCAGCTGTGCTCAGTCCCGCACTCAAGAGAACTTTCCAGCCACGTGACTGCCAAAGCCACCTGCGCATCACAGGGATAGGGGAGCACAGCTTCCGCCACTCACAGCGGAACAGCGCGCAGATGCCACAGCCAGGAAAGCATCCCGCCACCTCTGGGCCCAGGACTAGAAAACCTAAAGAAAAGACCCCAGTGGGCCTGTGTCGGCACCACCACTGGGAAGTGTGGCTGCAGGGGCTCGGCCTGATGTGGACCTGGCCGCACCTTGGGGAGCCTGGCCTGACCTGGACCCGGCCAGCACCTCGGGGGAGCCCGGCCTGACCTGGACCCGGTCTGACCTGGACCCGGCCAGCACCTCGGGGGCCCGACCTGACCTGGACCCGGCCAGCACCTTGGGGAGCCCGGCCTGACCTGGACCCGCCGCCGGGAGGCCGGCGGGTGAGGTGGACGCCAGCACCTCGGGAGCGGGGACCGGGGACGGCGACCTCGGGAGCCGGCGACCGGGGCGGCCGGGGAGCCCGTCCTGACCTGGACCCGGCCAGCACCTCACGGAGCCCGGCCTGACTAAATCTCTGGGAGCTTGGCCTGACATAGAGCTGGCCCGGCACCTCGCTGGGCGCTGTAGCCCGGGGAGGGGCAGGGTGCGGGGACTGTATGGGAGAGAAGCAGCAGTAATCTGTGTCCCTCTTCTGTCTTCAGTCGTGGGACATTTTCTTCCCCGGAACACCAACGCTGGCGCACCCCAGGCACTGCCTACCAGAGCCGCTTCCCTTGAGTCCGGCCTCCCTGTCCACCATGGCCAGAGCACAGCCCCTGGTGGGGGACACAGCCAGCGTAGACAAGCTGGTGGAGGATCACCTGGCAGTGCAGTCCCTCATCAGGGCCTACCAGGTAAGGCAGCGCCGTGAGCCAATGATGCTGCCCCAGGCCCCCAGACACAAATACACTCTCCAGCTCAGGGATGCAATCAGACCTCCAGAAGCGCTTCCAAGGGAAAGGATCCAGGATGGGATCGTCCCTGGCCCCCACTGTGCGTGTCCTAGAAATAAGGCCCTTCACCTCTTTCCTAAATTGGCAAGAAAGATGTGTGGTCAGGGTGACCCCAGGTGTCCGGTTTCTGGGAAGGGCCCTGGTCAGCTGCAGACACCCAAGTACAGGGGAAATGAATCTCGTTCGGGGAAGGCGAGGGGAATGAGCCTGAAACCTGCCCTTCTGAGGAGAGGGCGGGGAGAGGCCAGTGCCTCTGGCAATGGGGTTCTTTCCTTTGGCTCCGTCTCTGGGGACACCTGTGCTGCCCTGGGAGAGCAGAGCCAGGCCTGCTGCTGCGCAGCTTGGCGGGAGACCCTGAGCTGTGTCTGTGACCAGCTCCAGCCAGGCTGCCATGTCCACCCTGCCCTTTTTCGATTCCAGCGACAGCAGCTGGTGTGCTGGGGCGTCTCAGCAGCTGTGAGTGTCTCAGGACACTTAGAGCTGGGAGGGCGCGCCCTCCTCCTGTTGGCGTCCAGCTTAGCTGCTGCAGTCGCTGTGGAGTCTGTGGTTCTGGCCACTGTGCGGGACCTGCCACCACCCCACAGGGCCGCCCCAGGCCTTCCCATCTTTCCTTGGCACATTCCTCTGTTCTGTGCTAAGTGGGACGCCCCAGCCTGCCATGGAGTGGGCTCTTTTAGACCAAGTTACCACACCCGGCCTCTATTTCCCTAAACACGTTTGTGTGCACACGTGCTTTTCAGATAAACTGTTATAAGGTATTTTGAGGTGTAGGTGTGTGTGTGTGTCTATGTGTCTGTGTGTGTGTGTGTGTGTGTGGTATTGGGGGCCACACCCAGCAATACTCAGTGATCACCCCTGGCTCTGTGCTCTGGGATCACTCCTGGTGGGACTCTGGACCGTATGGGATGCAGTGTTTTGTTGAAGCTAATTTTGTTTTTTGGGTTCAGTGGGGCTCTCAGGAAAGAGTGTGACCAAGGGTGACTCTCACACTCCCCACAGCCCTGCTTAACAACTTGCTTGTGTTATTGCTTCCAGGTCAGGGGTCACCACATTGCAAAACTTGATCCTCTCGGAATTAGTTGTGTAAATTTTGATGATGCTCCAGTAACTGTTTCTTCAAACGTGGGTGAGAATTGATCTGTAACTGATACTTTAATGTAATTTTACTTTTTTTTTACCCCTTCCCTCTTTTTTTTCTCCTGTCCTTTTGTGTGTGTCCTTCCCTTCCCCCGTTGGCCGCTACCGTAGATACGAGGGGCACCATGTAACACAGCTGGACCCCCTGGAATTTTGGATGCCGATCTGGACTCCTCCGTGCCCGCTGACATTATCTCATCCACAGACAAACTTGGTGAGGGTCTGGCAGTCAGCGCTGCGCTGCTTCGCACTCCTGTGTCACGCTTGTGGTGGCCAGGGCGGCCACAGATGAGAGGGACAGACTCTTAAGTTTCCTTCATTCTGATCACTTGACATTTATCAGTAATGCAGCCCTCTTGTATTTGGGGCGACTTAGGCATTTATTTTTTATTTTTGTTTCTGGTTTGGGGGGCCACACCTGGCAACACTTAGGGCTGACTCCTGGAGTTGCTCCGGGGACCATATGCGGTGCCAGGGCTCCAACCCTGGGTCAGCCACGTGCAAGGCAAGCGCTTTACTCACTGTACTATCAATTCTGGCCCCTGGGCAAGCACTTTCATGTCAGTTTACAGCCAATCGTTTGAGTCCTATTGTTTTAAGTCTCAAAGTTAGACAGTAATATTTTGAATAGGAAAGGTTTGTTGGCAGGAAGGTTTGGGGGAGAGATGCCCCAGTGGGCCAGGAGTGTGGGCGATGCCTCAGAAACAAGCTTGTTGGCTCTGGTTTCCAGACCCCAGTGCAGCGCTGCCTTGCTCAGACTGCCGTCCCTACTGTCGCCTGTGCGGCGCAGGCGGCCGTGGCCTGGGACCAAGGCCCGAGCCAGTGGTGCAGTTTGGGATGTCTTGATTTCTGAAATGCTGGTGATCACACTGAAGAAACTTTGGGAGAGTGTCCCTCCGGGCACCAGGAGCAACCCCAGCGGGGCGCGGGGCGTGGCTGGGCACTCACCTGCGGCCGCTTCTCGTTAACCTGCTTCGCGTCCTGCAGCTGCTAACGTGCGGGGAGATGGCGACAGGCAGGTTGTCATGGTTCACGGTGCATGCTAATCACACTCGTGGGCCCCCTCGGCTGCTGGGCGGCGCGAATCAGCCTCCCTGGGCCGCCCAGGCTTCCTAATCACAGTGCAGGAGGCCACGGCCCTGTCAGGTAAGGCTGCAGTCGGCCTCTGGAACAGTGTCAGGGGGCAGGAATCACTCTTGGAATCTGTGTTGGTCCTGCTCCATACAGCTCAGTGTCCGACCTCTGCTCTGAGCCTGTGTCCGCTCAGAGCAGACACTCCTGAGCATAGCCAGAGTGAAGGTGGGAAGTGAAGAAATGCTCTATGACTATTGCCTCGGCCAGTTCAGTTCAGTCTAGCCAGCGGGGTCGAGTGGCCTCTGGCTACCAGACTTGCTGCAGACTGCTCTGCTCGAGAGTCGCCTTCCCCCCTGCAGCCTCTCCTCACCCACCTGCTCCCTGTGACGCAGTGCACTCACCTCAAGACTTTCAAGGCTGGGACCCCCACCTGTTCCGGACACAGCCTCTGAAGCTGCTGTGGCTTACGTGGCTCACACGAAAGGACCCTAAGCCCGTCCCCAGCCATGTCCCGCGCCTCCCTGATGGCATTGCTCATGGTCAGCAGACCTTCGCATGGCGGCTCTCACCTCCCTTGTGGCTCCACTCTATCCTGCCTGAGAGACTCCAGTCAGCAAAGGCCATGATCCTGCACCCCGGAGACTGGCCCAGTTAGTCCTTGCCAAGGGGCCCTGCCAGCCTCCTGTGTGGAGCAGGCCGGGGAGTCTCCCTGGTCCTCTCAGGGCCGGCCACGAGGCTTCTCTTTCCCTCACTCGCTCCAGGCACAGTCCCTGAGGCTGTCCTTGCAGCAGCCAAGTGGTGATGGGTGACGGGAAGGCAGAGTTTGCCACAGCCTCCAGGCTTGCGGGCAGGGAGAGACTTCGGTGTCCTCAGAACCGCTGAGGAGGGGGCAGCCCCTCGTGTCGACTGAGCAGGATGAAAGGAGTTTGGTGTTTTTGGGGGGTCCCACCCAGAAATGCTCAGGGGTTACTCCTGGCTCTGCACTCAGGAATGACACCTGAGGGTGCTCGGGATCAAACCCAGGTAAACTTCGTGCCACGGCAGATGCCCTGCCCCCCTGGGCTATTGCTCTGGCCCAAGGGGTGTTTTCATCTGAAGTGGCACCACAGCGTTCACAGAAGCCCCTCCCTGCCGGCAGCTGGGACTGTTCCTCTCAAGGCCTCCCCTGGTGGATGCGGGTCTCTGAGGACATAGTACCAGACAGGTTCAAGAGCACTCGAAGCCGCAGCCATCTCAGCTAGAACCCCAGCTCTGCCAAGACCAGACCCAGGGCTGCCAGCCGGACACTGCCCCTGGGCACCTCCCTCCTCGTCTGTGATGTTTCCAGGCTGAACACTTTAGAGCAGTGCAGGAGCTGGCGGGGTCTGGGTGATGAGTCTGAGGCATGGCGTGGCCAGGCGCCTCGGGAATGTGGTGAACTCAGAAACCGCTGGGGCAGGGCTGTGGACCCTGTGGTAGCTGTAGGCAGGAAGCCGGTGAAGCAGGTGCAGGTAGATCCAGAGGGGCCACCTCTGCTGCCCGCACCTTCCCCTGTGTTCTGTGAGCACGGGCCCCTGGCTCTGTTACGCTAGGGGTGGCTGAGCACAGTGGTACACACTCTCCTCCCTCTGAGGCGCGTTGCTGTAGTGGGAAACTTACAGGCGTGGAGGGGCGGGGCGGGAAGGCTGGGCTGGCCCGTCTTGAGAGGGGAGGAAGCTGCCAGCATGGAGCCCGGCCCAGAAAAGTCAAGGCCAAGGGCCGCAGCTGGCCAGTCGCGAGCAGCATGTCAGTGGCATGGAGCTCGCCTGCTCGGTGCTCGGTGCAGTGGGTTCTGCAGTCACCCAGGGAAAAGGTGGAGCAGGTGAGCCCTGGCACATCCATGAGCCTCTGGGCCGGCTTTCCTACTGGGATCTCAGGGACAGTTGGAACAGGCGCAGTCCTGCCCAGTGCTGCTCTGTCTGGCTTTCGGCTCGTGCTGGTCCCCAGCCTCCCACTCGAGGACTTAGAGAAAGGCGCCTATCAGCTCCTGTCGTCCATGTTCTCTTGTCTTTGAAGTATCGCTTGAGCATTAGAGCCCAGCTATAAAGTGTTGCTGTCTGTGGTGTCTGTGAAGTGTTCCTAGCAGTGACCAGGATCGGGGTTTGCTCATGTGAGTGAAGTAGAGCATCGTTAAAGAGCTCAGAGCACACACCTGTTACTAGAGAGAAAAGAGCAGCGTGAACCCACTCCAGCCGTGTCAGTAAGGAGTCAGGTTTTAGGTCGTGAACTTGAGGTTAAGACTTCAAGCCCCCCAAATGATGATGTCAGAAGTCAGTTTCAGTGACTGAGTTCATGCCTGGCCCAGCTCCCCATGCTTCCTCCTGGCCTCCGGGGCAGCATGTCTGTCCACCAGTCAGGCTTTGCTCCCTGGGTGGTGGAAAGACTTGGTTCTTTGGAGGGATTTTTTTTTCTTTCTTTTTGGACCACACCGGCGATGCTCAGGGGTTACTCCTGGCTCTGCACTCAGGAATTACTCCTGGCAGTGCTCGGGGCACCATATGGGATGCCGGGGATCAAACCCAGGTCGGCTGCATGCAAGGCAAACACCCTACCCACTGTGCTATTGCCCTGGCCCCTTTGGAGGGGATTTTGATGTTGGGCCACTCCTGACTGCTCAGGGAATCCTTTGGAGTGGAAGGGATTGAACCCAGGTTGGTTTGGCAAGCACACTCCCCACTGTCCTGTCTCTCAGGGCCCCATAGTTGGTTCTTCTGGGGCTGGGGAGTGTTCACCCACCCAGCTATGCTCAAGGGCTTCCTCCTGACTTTGCACACAGATTGTTCAGGAGGTGCTCAGGGGTTCCTCTTGCTGCCAGGGTATCACCATGGTGAGGCAAACACCCGACCCCAGCATTGCCTCTATGCCCAACCTCTAGCTGAATCTCAGTCCACTGAACTGGCCGCAGGGCTGAGTGCGGTCCATGTGCTACTGTTGGATCTCCGTGGACCGTGCTCATCTCAAGAACTGCAGGGCCAACTCCCAGCAGCTTCCTAGCAAAGTGATTATTGCTTTTTTTTCTTGGGCTAGGTCACACTGGGTGGTGCTCAGGGCTCTCTCCTGGCTCTGTGCTCAGGGCTCCTCCTGACCAGATTGGGGGGACCTTATAGGGTGCTGGATATCAAACCCAGCCCAGCGGCGTGCAAAGCAAAGTGCCCTACCCACTGTACTATCTTTCCAGCCCTAAGAAGTGATTTTCAAAAACAGTAAAGACCGTCCAGTGAGAGACCCTGTGTGTGCAGTTGACACCAGGATATATCTCCCCACCCTCTTGTCGTTTTCCTTTGCTTTTGTCTTTTGTTTGTACTTTAATTTAGAAATACAAAATGCACACAGGAAAAGTGTTCTGGCCCCAGAGACATAGTTCCCGGGTCCAGACATCCCCTCTGGTTCAAAATCCCAGCGCCATGTTCGGTAGCCTGCTTACCACCAGGGGGTCACTCCTGAGCACAGAGCTAGGAATAGCGCCTGAGCACTGTTGGGTGTGGCCCCCAAACAAAAAAACGACTGCATCTGTGCACTCAGTACCCAGAGTGAACTAGTCTAAGTATTTGGGGACATCTTGACTGGTAATAAGACAAAGTGCTTACCCTTGCAGGCTGCAGCGACACCTTTACCTGTTTCCAAGGTCCCCTCTCTATCTTTGAGGACTTCAGAAGGGAAATGAAGATTCTCTATCTTCCCTCAGCACTGTCCTGCGGTCTCCAGCCAGGGACCCCACGTAACCAGGGCTGAGCTTTCCTGACCGCGTTCACCTGCTCCTCAGGGGGCCATGGACCTCCCCTCCCCCAGCCCCCATCTTTCAAACCCACCACACTTGGGGGCTGTAGTGGCATCTGCTGAGACTCATTTCTTTCTGCGGGTGACCTCATCAGGGTTCCACCCTGAAGCAGGTGGGCTTGACTTCCCAGGAGAGAGGCTACTGACCTCTCACACCTGTGTGCAGAGAGTGGCCCCTGTTGACCTCCAGCCTGTCCAGCTTTCAGGAGTGTCCATGTTCCCAGGGCGTTTCCCTCCCTCCCTCCCTCTCCTCCGCTGTGTGTCTGTGTGATGGTCCCCGTGCCACCGTGACTTCTATGACAGTGGGCATTGTTGCAGTGTATGTGTTTCTGTCTGACTTTCTGAGTGTGTGTTTAACTAACTCACCTGTCTTTTTCCTTCTGCGCTCGTCCTTGCTATCCCACTCTGCCTCTCAGATCTTGCAGTTTTCAAGGAACGACTTGAATGCTAACCGTAGGAGGTAGGAAAATATCGGGCCTTCCCCCTCCCTGCAGCCGGGGACCTCCATCTGAATAGGGCGTGCAACTTTCCTCAGCATGCAGTTGGGGGAAAGTTGACACAGCATCTGTGAAGTGCTGACGTTTGTCAGTTGTTCGAATCCCATTTTCCTCTCATTTAGTGACTAGCCCACAGTAGTGCTCCTTCCACACCACCCCCTTGTTTTCGTCCACTCTGTGTCTGACGAGCATCTCCCACCCCTCCTGTGTGTCTGTGCTGAGCTCCATCTCTGGGGTGACCCTGCCCCGTTCCGCCGCAGCTGGCTGAGGACCCGGGCCCCGCTGCCTGCATGTCGCCTTGTTCCCACCTCCACACCTGTGCGGTGCCTTCCATCGGACTCTGGACTCTTTTCGATTGTGCCTCCTGGGCATGGACCCCAGGCTAAGCTGTCTAGGCATGCTGAGGGAGTGGGGTTCTGAGCAGGACACCTTTCAGGAACCCAGAGCGGAGGGCCCCAGGGGTTCCACCGCTGCCGTTCCCCACACTGGCAGTCCCACCACCTCCTTAGTTCTTTCCTCCTCCATCTTTTTTTTTTTTTTTTTTTTGCTTTTTGGGTCACACCCGGCAATGCTCAGGGGTTACTCCTGGCTCTGCACTCAGGAATTACTCCTGGTGGTCCTCGGGGGACCGTATGGGATGCGGGGATCGAACCCTGGTTGGCTGCATGCAAGGCAAACGCCCTACCGCTGTGCTATCACTCCGGCCCCTTTCCTCCTCCATCTTATGCATCGCTTTCAAACTCTGGGTTTTTGGTTGTTGTTGTTTTGTTTTTAATTTATATGTTATGAGACAACTTATGCTTCCAACACAGCTGCAGGTGTTAAGAGGTTCCACAAACCTGTTGGCCCATTTACACCATGGTCGGCATTGCCTAGCACACATTGCCGTGTGGGCCGCTCCCCACAACCGTCCATCCTGCCACCCCTCCACCCTCCACCCCATCCATGCCTAAGCCCTGGCAAGCACAAGCCTTCATCTCCTCTGTTGCACAAACGGGATCACAGTGTGGAATTCAGGATCACAATTGAATTTTGGGATTGACCGTTTTCAGTCAGCACCTCAAGACTCATTTCCAGAGTCATTGGGCAGTTTTTTCATACTGACTTTTTCTTCCTGCTGGCCTGGGTTGTTTTAACCATTTGCTCCTTGAGGAATCTAAGTTTTCTTTCTTTTCATTTTCTCGTTCGATTTTGAGCAACAAAAGTTGTGCATTTTCATAAAGTCCAGTTTTTTAATGGACTATGCTGCTGGTATCAGGTATGAGAATCAGTAGCTCCGTCTTCAATGACTTGGCTTTTTGGTTTGGCTCAGTTGGATTGAACCCTGTACCCTTACCGCTCTACATCTGAATTACAGCCTGGTTTACTTTTGCGGGGAGTGGAGGGTTGTACCAAGTGGTGCTCAGGGCTTAGTTCTGGCTCTGTGCTCAAGGGTCACTCCTGGCTGTGTTCTCAGGGGGATCCTATGGGGTGCTGGGCATGTAACTGTAATCTGCCACATATAAGGCAGCACCTCTAACTCCTGTACCATCTCTCCTGCCCTAGCTGGAAATAACATACGTATTAATACATACATGTTAATATATATTAATACATAAGTATATATGCCCTTGGGCTGCACTTGCTTGTGACAGGAGATGTTACTAGTGCCCACTCGAGCAAATCGATGAACAATGGGAAGACAGTGATATGTCATACTCTTTATTAAGTTGGAAATTCCCATCGAATCCTATTTTTTATGCTTTTTATTATGAATTAATTTTTTTTCACATATATATCTGTATCTGTTGCTATATGGTCAATGACATCCTCTTCTGCCCAATAGTGTGGTTCTGATTGATTTTCAGACATTTGCCATCCTTGCAGAGGGAATTGAACCCTAAATTGGTCTTGGTATAGAATTCGTTCTGTTCACTGTTGCATCTCTATGCTTACTTTTGTGTCTATTAATGAAAGTTATTAGGCTATATTTTCTAGCCAGGGCCACTTGCAGTGATTCCTGACCAGCCGTGCTGGGTCATGTGCAGGCCTTAGGGTGTAGGGCTGCTTGGAGGGGCTATGGCCAATGGGCATGCAGGGGCCCCGCCACATAGGAGATGTGTGCACCTTGACATCTGTTCTAAATCTCCAGCCCGATTCCCATTCTTTCTCTCTCTTTCTCTCTCCCTCTCCCTCTCTCTCTCTCTCACTCTCTTTCTCTCTCTCTCTCTCGCTCCCCCAGGCTTATTCCTTGGTCTGCGCTCTGCTCAGGGTGACTTCTGGTGGCGCTCAGGAGACCATATGGGATGATGGGGATTGAACCTGGGTTGACTGCATGCAAGGCAAGCGCCTTACCCAATGTACTATCACTCCAGCCTTTTCTTATTTTTATCCTTGTGTTTGTTTTTGTTTGTTTGTGTGTTTGTTTTGGGGGCCACATCTGGCAGTGCTTGGGGGTTTTTCCCCCTCTCTGTGCTCAGGTGGCCCCGAGCAGTGCTCAGAGGACCATGTGTGGTACAGGGGCCTTTCACTCCTGTGCTAACTCTTGGACCCTGACTTTCTTTGCACTCTTTACTGAGTCTCAGGGTCACTCTGGGTTCCTTGAAAGTCAGAAGTGACCTTCTCTGGGAGAGGTAATATAGAGGTTAATTGTAAACTTCCTTCAGTATTTGGCAGAATGTCCCAACAGAACAAGAGTATGGAGAATTCTTTCAGGTTTTGCTTTTTAATGTCCTCATTTACAGTCATTATGTTTGCTGTTTCCTGTTGGGTATCTAATGGTAATATCTTTTGGGGCAGTTCTCAGGGTACCTGGGGATGTTCCCCGGACACCTGGCCTACTGGCCCTGGGTGACCGATGACAGATGACAGGACCTGCCTGTGCTGGGCCGTCAGAGCCACCTCCAGCAATGCTTGGGCACCTCCAGGCCTTGGGGGCTCCTGCGGCTGTGGTTCCAGTGCTTCAGGGCATGCCCCCTGACTGCTGAGCTGTCCCCAGCCTCGTGCTCCCCTCCGCCTGGCCATGCCCACCTCTCCTGAAATTCACGTATACTGGAAGTCACTCTTTCTTTGGTGAGTCCTGTGAAAGGATTGCAGAGGTACTAATCTTAAGGACACAGCCGCTGGTTTCACTGGTTTTTCTCTGTGGTTTTGTTCTTTTCAGTCTCGCTGATTTGTTTTTTTTTTTTTTTTTTTTTTTGGCCACACCGGTGCTCAGGGGTTACTCCTGGCTCTGCACTCAGGAATTACTCCTGGCGGTGCTCGGGGACCATATGGGATGCGGGATTGAACCGGGCGGCCCGGCCGCTGCAGCAAACGCCCTGCCGCGGGCATCGCCCGGCCCCAGTCTCGTTGATTTTGCGTGTGTTTATTTCCTTCCTTCTGCTTTCTGTATTGTTCCCCACCCCTATTTCTAGGGCCTCAAGTAGGAACTCCCTGTCACCACTGTCCCTGCCTCCTGCACGTCAGCGCTGGCTTTCTTCTCCCTCTTCCCTTGTTGGCAAGGAGAGGGTTGCGGCCTCTGGTCTTGGCTGTACTACGTTCACGTTGTTGGTTTGGCTGCCCCAGAGCCCAGCGGTATGGAGGTGCTGGTATTGGAATGGACACATGCTCTGTCTGCAGAGCACCCCTGGGCACCCCTGTTGTGTTCTTGTTGTTGGCTTGGGCTACACCCAGGTTTGTTCCCTGTTAACCATTTTATTAATGGTCTCTTGAGACCTTGTGGTGGAAGAGTGCACTCTGTCATCTCTCTAAAAACCTGGTGGTTTTTTTTCCTTTTGGGTCACACCAGGTGATGCTCAGGGGTTACTCCTGGCTCTGCACTCGGGACTCACTCCTGGCGGTGCTCGGGGACCATATGAGATGTGGGACTCAAACCCAGGTTGGCTTTGTGCAAGGAAAACGCCCTCCCCTGCTGTGCTATGGCTCCAGCCCCCATGGTGAATTTTTAAGTTTTCATTGTTATTTATGATTAGTGAAATCAAAACAATATTGAGATATCATCCCACACCAGTGAGAATAGCACACATCAAAAGGTCTGGAAACAGCCAATGTTGGCAGGGTTCTGGTGAGGAAGAAGCCCTCGTCCACTATTGGTAGGAATGTCATGGAAATCAGTATAGAGATCTCTCAAGTGAGTAAGAATAGAACAGAACTCCCATGTGACCCGGGGTGCCACTTCTTGGTATCTAGCACCTGGTGAATTTTTTTGACTTGTTAAGGTTTTATGTGGCATTTGGGAAGAGTTGTATCCTGACGTCGGGGCTGAGGCATTCCAGAAACATCCTTTCAACACTGACCCCTCCTGTATCCTGGCTGAATTTCTGTCTGTATCCCCACTCAGCTGCAGAAGGGAGGGTGTTGCTATCTCCCTATTGTAATTGTGAATTCGTCTCTTCCTCCTTTCTGACTTGCCAGTCTCTGGGTTCATGTTTGGGAAGCCCCCAAGCTGTGCTCAGGTGATCCAGGAACCCCTGTCCCACCCCACCCCCAATCCTGGCGTGCTCTGCAACCAGGCCACAGGGTCAGGGCCAGCGTCCTGGTGTAATGCGGCTCGAGCCTTACAGTGCTAAGGATACCTTGGAAGTTCTGGGGGCTCCTACGCCACACCTGTGATTTTCAGGAACTGAGGTGTTGGACATGGGCCCCAGGTCAGCCACACGCGTGCCTGCTGTACCAGCTGTGCCTGGGCTCATGACTGTATGCAGCCCTGCTGTTCATCACTGTCTCTGACCTCCTTTTTCCTGGTGTGTTTTATCTGCTGACAAAGAAGCACCAGGCCCTGGGACATTAAGCCACAGAGCTCCGACTCGCTGTGTGCCCTGGGTCAGCCCTGGCAGTGGGAGCAGCTGTCCCTGACGTGTTCTGATGAACATCTGGCAACCTTTTTTTAATTATTTATTTTTTCTTTGGGGTCACACCCAGCAACGCTCGGGGTTTCTCCTGGCTCTTCGGCTCAGGAATTATTCCTGGTGGTGCTCGGGGACCATATGGGATGCCAGGTCAGCCGTGCAAGGCAAACACCCTCCCCACTGTGCTATTGCTCCGGCCCCCTGGCAGCCTTTTATTTTCAGTCCTTTACACCATGATAGTCGAAACTCAAAGGGAGTGATTTTTGGTTTTGTTTTAGGGTTGTTTTTAGTTGTGATTTTTTTTTCCTGGTGGTGGGATGAAGGGAACGGGTTAGGCCACACCCACTCAGCTTTTCCTGACTTTGTGCTCAGGAGTTACTCCTGGAAGGGCTTAGGGTGCCCAAGAGCAAACTCAGGTTCGCTGCATGAAAGGCATAATGCTTGTCTGCTGGACTGTCTGTCCTGCCAGTCTCAGAAAATGTTGCTCCTAGGGAGGAGGGTTGCTCCCAGCCCTCTAAGCTTCTGTAATGTCAGGATCATTGAATGGGCAGCTGTCACCCCCAAGAAAGGGGGCTCGAGGAGCCTTTCAGAGACAGACTTCTTGGGTGGTGTCGGTAAAGCTTGCTGAGCCTGAGGTGTGGGTGGCGGTGGGCCTGGAGTGAATAGAGCAGTTACTGACTGGTGAGTTGGGCTGCACGCACGCCGCACACACACACACACACACACACACAACCAAAGGAAGCTGAGCAGCCTTCATGCCGTTTCTCTTCAGTCTCCTGGGCTGGGTACATCCTCCCCCATTGGAGTTCACATGTTTGTTTCCCAGGTGATGTTGGGGTGTGCGGAGCAGGGAGGAATATGGTCCATTCCACCTGCCCAAAGCGGGCATCTTGGCAGCTCTGGAGCAGGCTGGCAGCTTGGCGGCTCAGCAGTGCCCCAGGTGCGGCAAGTTCCCAGCGATGACGTGAAGGGACACGCCAAGTGACACCCAGAGTCGTCACCGAGGCGAGCATAGCCTAGGCCCCTCCGGGAGTACTTGCATCGCTGTCTCTGGTGGACTCCAAATGAAGGTGCTCCCAGCCGAGTGCAGATGCAGACGGCCTGATTCCAATTCTCTGTCTGCTAGAAAGCATGCCCCTTTATCCTGCACCCCCACTTTGGGCAACAAGGTCAAGTGCCCCTTGCCGGCCTGTCACTGGGAGACCACCGCTTGTTGGGAAACTGCAGCGAAGAGTCAGGCTTCTTGCTGGTTTGGTTTTATTCTGGGTTCACGCCTCGTGGTGCTGAGAGATTCCTCCTGGATTGGTGCTGGAGGACTGCTCTGAGGTTGCCCCCTGGCTGCTTTGGGTCTATTGGTAGCAGGGACCCAGCATGGGCCCGGCACTCCCTCCAGCTACAGGCTCAGTTGAATGGCTGCTGCCTTCAGCCCTCACCAGAGAACATCTGGGCTCTTCTGTTGCGTAAAGAGACTTGATGAGCAGGGAATGGGCTTTCTTGCCCTGCACCGCCTCCTGCCTCCCTAGGTCAGCTGGGGGTTGGACGCTTGCAGCACACGCAGTCCCAGGTGCCAGGGACAGAGAACTGATGCTCTCAGGGCTGCTAGGTCTCACAGGGGCTCTTCCCTATACTCCGTTGAGGCCAGGAACCGGCTAGTATCCGTTCTCAGTCAGGGCCAGGAGACTGGACTACCCTTTCTGGGTCCCTGTTCATTGGACTTTTGGGGGTGAAGTGTTGACTCTCCTTGTTCTGAGCTGCCTTGCTCTGGCCACACGCTGTGTGACAGGCAGGCACCATCCCACCCCATGCCCTCCAGGTCTCTACTATCTCTGACAAATGCAGAGGTGGGTAGTGCCCAGAAGGGAGCCTGAGAAGCACGTTCTGATGAGGAGAACATGCGGTCTGCCTGATGCCCTGCGTGCCACGTACCCTCTGTCTGCCTGTCCGTAAGGTAGCAGCTGGCCAGCCCACGGCCCTCACTGCAGGCAGTCAGTATCGGGCGAGAAGCCTGTGGCTGGGGAACATTCATCTCCCAGGGAAGAGCCCAGGAGGAAGGATGGCCACTTAACCCTGCTCTGCTGCCCAGCCCTGTCCAGCGAATCACTCAGCTTCTTGGGGACTGGCCCTCACTTCCTGTCACCCCGCTCCTATCACTGCCAAATACAACACACAAAAGGCCTCTCCTAACTCCTCGCTTTCCACTTAAAATTTCCTCGCAGTTTGTCACCTGCTTCTGATCCAACTTACCCAGGGTCTTTTTGGACCCGGATTGATCTGTCTTGGGAACGCTGGGCTCGCCTGTCCTCTGAAGGGGGGGTCATCGCTGCACTGAGCTGATAAGTTCTCACTTCTCACTGAAAAATTGTTTGCTTCGTATCAGGAAATTCTGTGATTTTTTCTCTTCTTTTCTCTCCTCTGGGGAGTTCTTTTCCCCTTCCCATAAAACCACGGCCCTTGTGGCTGTGCCTGTCTCCCGTCACCCCGCAGGGTTCTACGGCCTGGACGAGTCAGACCTGGACAAAGTCTTCCACCTGCCCACCACCACGTTCATCGGCGGGCAGGAGTCGGCCCTCCCCTGCGGGAGATCATCCGGCGGCTGGAGGTGAGGCGCAGATGCCACGTCCAGGGAAACACCATGCACGGGCAAGAGGCTGTGCATGCTTGGAGTCTAGATTGGCTTTTCCTTGGGCCTGCAGATCTTTGTTCACTGTTTTGTAGTTTGTAGAAATGTTTGTTCTCTTTATTTGGTTGGTTCTTTTGGGCCACACCCGGCAGTGCTAAGGGATTACTGTTGACTCTGTGCTCAGAGTTACTCCTGGTCGGCTCATATAAGGGTGCCAGGGATTGAACCTGAGTTGGGCACATGCAAGGCCGCCACCCTATTCACTCCAGCCCCAGAATAACATCTGCCCCCAAAATCAGCCATGGAAGGGGAAACGTCTATTCTCAGTAACCGTGGAAGGGAAAGGAGGAGGACTAGCGCCTGTCCCAGCAGGAGGCTCACTGGAGACGCCACGAGGCCTCAGCACTCCCATCTGCCTGCAGGGTCCACACCTGCCTTGTGCCATGGCTCCGACCAGCACCAGGTCTGCCCTGTTGGCAGCCCAGTCCACCCCAGACAGGGCCTCTGCCTGCTCACCACTACCCTCTCCCCCCTCTGCACTGACCACTGCCCTTTCCTGTCTCAGTGCTCGCCACTGCCCTCTCCTCCCCCCCTTCCTTCCGTTCCCTCTTCCTCTTGCGTCAGAGCAATCCAGGACACACCACTTACTGGCTCTGCCTGTGTCCGGGGCCTCTCTGCCTGGCTGGCATTCCCGCTTCCTGTGAAGAATGACAAGCCTTTCTCAGAGGAAGCGTGTCAACGTGACCTTTTCAGGCGGGGCTGTCTGCACTGCACCAGCTCCAGACCTTGTTGCTTTCCTCTCTCACATGCAACCTCCCCATTGTTTTATTTTATTTATTTGTTTGTTTGTTTTTGCTCTTTGGGTCACACCCGGCAATGCTCAGGGGTTACTCCTGGCTCTGCTCAGGGCACCATATGGGATGCCAGGGATCAAACCCGGGTCGGCCTTGTGCAAAGCAAATGCCCTACCTGCTGTACTGTCTCTCCAGCCCCACCCCCAATTATGTTAAAAGAAAGTTTATGTTAAGGGCTGGAGTGATAGTATAGCGGGTAGGGCGTTGTCTTGCATGTGACTGACCCAGGTTCAATCCCCAGCACCCAACATGGTCCCTCACACCCACCAGGAGTGATCCACAGCCAGAGCCAGGAGTAAGTTCTGAGCACTGCTAGGTGTGGCCCAAAACAAGCAAAAAAAAAAAAAAAAAAAGTTAATATTAAGTCTGAGGAGATTGGGGGCCAGAGCAATAGTACAGCAGGGAGGGCATTTGCCTTGCATGTGGCCCACCACGGTTTGATCCCATGTCTTCCCCCAAGTCCCACCAGAGTAAACCCTGAGCATCCCTGGGTGTGCCCCAAAAAAAAAAAAAAAATAAAAGACTGAGGCGATCTGGGCCAGGGGAGACTCAGACTGAGTAAGGCCAGCACAACCTCCACGGTGCCAACCCAGGTAACAGTATTGCTGGGAGTGGCCCTCGGCCCTGCATGGAGCACTAACGGGTGGGGGTGAGCATTCTGTGTGCAGGAGCCTGGATTCGAGCCCTGAAACTCGCGGCTGCCCCAGTACCACCACCTGTAACCCAACAGAAACAAAGCAAAGCCCACAAAGTCTTGTGGAACAGGGTATGAGAGCCGCTGTGAGTCAGCGCCCGCCTCATGTGCACCCAAGAAGTGTCCACAGCCCAGGCAGGCTGGACGGGGAGTAGCCATTCTGGGTATCCAGACTTTCACGGCACTCACTGTGTGCCCGAACAGAGATCCTGGCTCAGAGCCATGACCCAGCGCCTGCTGTCCTCTCACCTGCGGGCCCCCTCACCTGCTGGCCCCACACCTGCTGTGACCCCACACCTGCTGGCCCCACACCCTGCTGGCCCCATACCTGCTATGACCCTATACCTGCTGTCCCCACACAACCTACTGTCCCCTCACCTGCTGGCCCCTCACCTGCTGGCACCTCACCTGCTGGCCCCACACCTGCTGTGTCCCACCTCCTGCTGTCTCCTCACCTGCTGTGACCCCACACCTGCTGTGTCCCCTCACTGCTGGCTCCCCTCACTGCTGGCCCCTCACCTGCTGGCCCCTCACCTGCTGGCCCCACACCTGCTGTGTCCCCTCACTTGCTGTCCCCACCTGCTGTGACTGGTCCCCTCACCTGCTGTGACCCCACACCTGCTGTGTCCCTCACCTGCTGTGTCCCCTCACCTGCTGGCCCCCTCACCTGCTGTGACCCTTCACCTGCTGTCCCAGGCCTGCTGTGAGGGTCCTGGGGCAGGGGTGGCTGGGCATGTTCCCAGTGGCCATCATACACTCATTCAGCACCACACACCTGGATCAGACCACTGATGATGCCCCCCCGCCCCATGCTGCAGATGGCCTACTGCCAGCACATCGGGGTGGAGTTCATGTTCATCAATGACCTGGAGCAGTGCCAGTGGATCCGGCAAAAGTTCGAGACCCCTGGGATCATGCAGTTCACCAACGAGGAGAAGCGGACCCTGCTGGCCAGGCTCGTGCGGTCCACCCGGTAAGTGCTCCCAGGTAGACAGGCCCTCCTTAGGGACGCGCGAAGGGAGAGTGAGAGGCGGGGGCCCAGGACAGCTCTGCCCAACGTGATGTCCACAGGTTCGAGGAGTTTCTGCAGCGTAAATGGTCGTCGGAGAAGCGCTTCGGCCTGGAGGGCTGCGAGGTGCTGATCCCGGCCCTCAAGACCATCATCGACAAGTCGAGTGAGAATGGCGTGGACTACGTGATCATGGGGATGCCACACAGGTACCTGCCTGCTGGCTGCCCTCTTTGCCTGGGCCGGACAGGTGGGCCCTGAGCCGCAGCTCACCCTTGGCCTTCCTCCTCCCCACCTTGTGTTCCAGGGGGAGGCTGAATGTGCTTGGCGAATGTGATCAGGAAGGAACTGGAGCAAATTTTCTGTCAATTTGATTCAAAAGCTGGAGGCAGCCGATGAGGTACGCGTGCGCATCCTGACCCGGCAAGAGAGAGCCGGCCCTGCTTATTCCCTGGGAAAGATGCAGGGGCTGAGGCCCGGGGCAGGGGCTGCCTGTCCAGCCGAGGCTCAGGTCTGGCCATCCGCCCCTCTCAGGGCTCTGGAGACGTCAAGTACCACCTGGGCATGTACCACCGCGCATCAACCGAGTGACAGACAGGAACATCACGCTGTCGCTGGTGGCAAACCCGTCCCACCTGGAGGCTGCTGACCCCGTGGTCATGGGCAAGACCAAGGCTGAGCAGTTCTACTGTGGCGACACGGAGGGGAAGAAGGTAAGGCCGGAGGGGGGTCTCAGGCAGTAGTGATGCCCCCTCCCCACCCCTGCAGTGCTCGCCTCCCAGCAAGCGGGGGTGGGGGAGGGAGGAGGAGGCTGGCGCTTGTGGCATCCTCTTGGGTGTGGACATGTTGCAATGACCAGCACCAAACCAAGGAGTTTAACTGCACAGGACCCATCTCTGAGCAGCTGGAAAGTGTGGAAGGGGCCCCAAGGAGGGGCAGTGGGGCCAGGTCTCCTGAGCAGGCGAGGTTCAGGCAGGCCAGCCAGGCTGGGCAGCTAGTGCTGCCAGGCTCAGAAGCCTCCCTGCTGCCAGAGACCCTTTGTCCTGTTTCCTCCCAGGATAGAAATTCTGTGAGTTGTGGGATTCTCACTTTTTTTTTTCTTCTTCTTCTTTTTTTTTTTTTTTTTTGTTTTGTTTTGTTTTTGTTTTTTGGATCACACCCACCCAGCAATGCTCAGGAGTTACTCCTGGCTCTGAACTCAGGACTCACTCCTCCTGGTGGTGCTTGGGGGACCATATGGGATGCCGGGAATCGAACCCTGGTCAGCCGCGTGCAAGGCAAACGCCCTACCCGCTGTGCTTATGGCTCTGGCCCTCACTTCTTAATATTGATCTCACAGTGCAGCAGTTACATCAGTGTTTGTCTGCAAGTGAGTTCTAGCACTGGACACGGGCTGGCTCCCTCCACGATCCCTGAACGGAGCCACTGTCCGGAGACAGACTGGTGACAACCACAGCCTCCTCTTCAGGAACTGGGGCCAAGGCAGGAGTGGGGGCTTTGCAGGTACCCAGAGGTGTGGAGGTGGTGGGAATGGGGGGAGGCCCACTCTGCTGAGACGTTAGATGACATTCATTTAAAGAGTGGGAGGGAAAGAACGTTCTCTGGGGGTAAGAGGCGAAGCTGGGGTGAGTTGTGGGGCCCTGCAGACAACAGAGAGAGGGACAGGACTGGTCGGGACTGGGACGTCTGGCCTGGGTTGTTCTGGAGAGAGCCTGGCTTTCAGAGGTGGAACCCAAAATCCTCCACTGGATTCTAGAACTTTATTGTTATTATTGTGCCGGGGATCAAGCCTGGGTTAACTGCACAAAGCAAAAGCAACCCACCCCTCGCACAGTCTCTCCACTCTGTAACTTGAAATCACTGTAAACATTGGCATTAGCTTAGAGACTCAGAGTAAGGGGACGCACTGGCAGAAGTGAGGGGCCCAGGTGGGGATAGGGTTGGGGGGCAGGACGTGGTTCCTGATGGTGCTGCTTGGCAGGGGTGTGTCCTGTGGGAAGGATGTCTGCCATTGGGATTACCTCCTTGGGGCCTGAGGGCTGGGCTGTGCTCCAAAAAGCTCCTGGTCAGCAGGGAGGGGCCAGTGCCACCCACATTGCTGCTGACTTGGCCCAGGCACCTGCCCCAAGCATTTGGGCCAACTAGGAGATAAGGAAGGAAAGAAATTGCAGAAAACTTTGTTCATGTGATTAAATCACGGGCAGAGAGGTCCTGGGACTGGGGAGAGCACGGAGGGCTGACTCAGTGGTGCTCCTTCACCACGGGGTCCCCAGGCCCACTGGGAGCGACCCCCCAGATACTGAGCTGGTGTAGCTGCCACAGCCTGAGTCCTGCCGATGTTGTGGGAGGGCAGAAACAGGCCACTCAAACGGCGCTTTGCTTGGAGAGTCGGTAGCGAGGCACTCACTGGACAGGGGGTTGCTCCTACACGCGTCTGTTCTGGGGTGAGAAGGCTGTGGGGCCACGGTCAGCTCTGTGGCTGCTCAACCCTGCCCCGGTCCCCTGTGCTCCGGTCACATGCAGCTGTCCTTAGCCCCTGGCAGCTCCCAGCACCCACACACAGGCTAGTTGTCGTCTGCGGGTGTGGAAAGGTGGATAAAATCAGGCCAAAGGGACAGTGCGGAGTGTAAGCACTTGCCTTCCGTGCTGCTGACCGCAGACCCCCAGCACAGAACCAGGAATAGACTCTAAGCCTGAGGGAAGGTATCCCTCCTCCAAAAAAAGAAAAGAAAAACAGAAAAGAGATGCTGAACCCCAGTCTTCTGCCGCCTTGGCTGGACCAGTGTGCAGGGCAGGTGCCCACTAAGGGCAAAGGCGAGCACGCCTGCCTCTGCAGAGACTTTTGCTTCTTGTCTCACACCTTCAGGCAGTTGCTGATTCCCGTTAAATGTGGACTTGAGGGGCTGGAGTATCCATTACATAACCCTCCATTGAGGAAGAATGGAGGTTTCTGGAACCTGGCTGAGGTTATTCTGTGACCTCTGGGGGCTGTGTAGGGGGGAGCTGCCTTTTGTGGCTGTGTGACCTGCAGGAAACAGACCTGGTCAGCCAGGGTTCAGAGTGGACGGCAGGAGCAGCGGGCCAACCCCCGCTCACCAAGGGCCCCGGGACAACCAGGCAGCCTCATCACCGCAAGAACCGGGACCGCTCCAAAGGGCAGGGGCAGTGTAACACGAGGCTGAAACCTCTACTGTGACACAGAATAGGACACTCTGAAACGTGGAGCCACGCTAAGTGGCCAACAGTGTAGCTCCCAGAGTAAACACTGCCATGAGTCAGTCAGAACCCACCAAGGGAGTGCCGAGAAATCAGCCCCCTGACCCTGGCATGTACAGGACGGGCCCTGAAGGTGGACCGCTGGGCTCTTGTGAGGAACGGGGTGTGGGGGATTCTCGCCCAGACAGAGGCTGGGCTGCCAGGGGAATGACTCAGGTTCAGGCTGAGGTGGGCCTGGAAGCCATGGGGCGCCCATTCAGAAACCGGTTCTGCATCTGGATGCAGGAGAGCCAGCCCCGCACCAGTGTGCAGGCCCCAGAGAGGCATGGTGGGAGCCCCATGCAGCACATTCTGTGGGGGTCTGGGCTCACAGCCAGGCAGAGCCCACACTGGTCTCCCGCTAGGAGGGCTGCATGCCACTCTCGGGCTGGGCACCAGCTCTGTCGGGAGAGCATGAGGACTGGAGGCCGGTATGTCTGGACAGGACCCAGCAGAAAGCCTGTAGGCTGGGGAGCCCTGGTGGAAAGCAGACTGTGGCTGGCCCCCACTAGGACTTGTGCTGGTGGACAGGGCAATGTTAGATTTGGCCGGCTCTGCTCTCTACAGGTCATGTCCATCCTTCTGCATGGTGACGCTGGCGCTTGCCGGCCAGGGCATCGTGTACGCAGACCTTCCACCTGAGCGACCTGCCGTCATACACGACGCACGGCACCGCTCCACGTGGTCGTCAACAACCAGGTAACTTCCATAGTTACTGAGAGTCGAGAAAGCATGCACTGTCCAGCACCGATCCCACCCACAGACTCGGTGACACTAGACGCATGAGACCTTACCTGCAGGCACCCATCTTTGAGCACAAGGCCTTTAAAAGCAAAAAGTTTCATTACACAATTCAGGATCATGGAATTACTAGAAAATTTCCTCCCCTGATCCCCAGACATCAGTCTTTACTGTTGTGGGAAACTGGGGTTCTGTATACTCTGTTCTCTAGCCACTTCTTTTTTTATCTTTTTATCTTCTTGTATGAACTCAAAATACTAATTTTAATGGAGTTATTTGTTCTGGGGGGCTTTTTTTGGCTTTTTGGATCACTCCTGGTAATGCTCAGGGGTTTCTCCTGGCTCTGCACTCAGGACTTACTCCTAGCAGGGCAGTGCATGGGGGACCATATGGGATGCTAGGGATCGAACTAGGTTGGCCGCATGCAAGGCAAACACCCTTTCCCCCTATGTTATCACTCCAACTCCTGGAAATACTTGTTGTAGGCCAATAATAATTTTAGGAGTCTCTCTCTCTCTCTCTCTCTCTCTCTCTCTCTCTCTCTCTCTCTCTCTCTCTTTCTCTCTCTCTCTCTCTCTCTTCTCTCTCTCTCTCTCTCTCTCTCTCTCTCTCTCTCTCTCTCTCTCTCTCCTTATGTAACTAATACTGTGGTGCAGAGTCTGTTTTGGTGGGAAGGTTGGTCATACCCGCTGGTGCCAGGGACCAAACCAGGGTTGTCCATGTGCTGCTGGCAGTTTCCTGGCCTGTCTCTGGCTCGTGGGAACATTCTCATAAATTCATCCCTCTCCTGCTCACTGTCCTGTCCCCCTTAGCCCTGTCTCAGGCCAATCCTTCATTGTTGAGCTTGCGCATGATCTGGGTGACCACCTTCGAAGTCCAGGCTCTCCACCTCCTGTCCCTGCAGCTCGGTGTGCGGGCCAGGAGCCGCTGGTACTGTCAGGCCTGACCGTGCACTGCGGGGAGATGAGCGGCAGGAGCGCCTTGCTGTGGGGCAGGGCCTGCTTGTCTGGGAGGGGCAGCGGTGAGGCAGCCCCTGAGCGAGGGTAAGGGTCACTCCCGTCCTCTTCCAGTTCCCCAGGAGAAAGAGACCCAAAACAGACGTCACCAAACTGCTTGTTGGTTCTTCCTGGTGGTTTTCGTTACTGTGGGGCCACAACATGACTGTTTCCGGTCTTGACGTGTGTGTTGTCCGTGGTGGCCCTTCCTATCGCTACACATACTGTGTGGGTGCTGTGCCCAGGGGCCGCAGGGGTCCTTGTGTTTGGTGCTCCCCAGGTTGGTGTTCTTGACCGAGGTGCTCACACTCGGGTCACGGTGCTTTGCCTGGGCTGCACCTCCAATGAGCGTGCTCTCTTGTCGTCCTAAGCTCCCTGCATGCTGGGGCTCTCCCTCACAGCTCCAGACTCAGCACCGGGCAGACGCAGCTTGGCCTGGGCCAGCCGTTGCTTTTCTGACGTGGAGGTGAAGCTACAGGATCCTAGAGTCTGCATATGGTTTGTTTGGTCACACCCGGCAATGCTCAGAGGTCACTCCTGGCTCTGCACTCAGGAATTACTCCTGGTGGTGCTGAAGGACCATATGGGATGCCGGGGACCGAACCCAGGTCGGCTGCGTGCAAGGCAAATGCCCTACCTGCTGTGCTATCACTTCGGCCCTGGGTCTGCATATGTTATCTTTTTTTTTTGGAGGGGGGTCACACCCGGCAATGCTCAGGGGTTTCTCCTGGCTCGGACCATATGGGATGCCGGGGATCGAACATGGGCCGGCCGCGTGCAAGGCAAATGCTCTACCTGCTGGACTATCTCTCCAGCCCCTGCATATGTTATATTTTATCAGAAACTGCTAAACTTTCCCCAAACTGTTCGTATTACTTTGCATAAACAATTTCTACTTGACTCATATCCTTGCTGACTTTTGAGTTGTCTTTTTTTATTTCATTCATTCATTCTAGCCAGTGGCAGGCATTTTTCTGACTTACTTTTCCCTAAAGTTAAAGACTCTAAACATCTTTTATTTCTGCATATATCAGTCTACCATCATCGAGGTAAAAGATTCATTCATGTGTTCGTCTGTCAGATTGGGGCCTTGAGGCCCTGGAGCGTAGTTAGTGGGAAGAGGGCCACAGCCATAGTGCCCTCGGAAAGCTCCCCCAAGACTCGAAGGACCGGGTGGAGCTGAGGAACAAACCGGGTTCAGCAAACAGCATTAGACCTGCCCTCTCTCTTCTGCCCTCTTTGTTTTATTTGAAAGTTAATTCTTTCTAGCCATTAAAGAGGGAACGGAATGGTATCTGTCAGTTTTGAGTGTCATTTCCCGATGACTAATGACATCAAACACCTTCCCTTGCCAGGCAAATGTTTTCGCTACTGTTTTCAGTGAACTGTCCTTTTGTTTTGGTTTTAGGGTCACTCCTGGCAGTGCTCATGGGACTATATGGGATGTTGGAGATTGAATCTGGTCTGCCAAGTGCAAGGCAAATGCCCTCCCTGCTGTACTATCACAAAGGCCCCACCCTTTTTAATTGAGTTGTAATTTTTTTCTTTTTTGGTCACACCCAGTGATGCTCAGGGGTTTCTCCTGGCTCTGCACTCAGGAATCACTCCTGGCGCTGCTCGGGGACCATATGGGATGCCGGGATCGAACCCGGGCCAGCATGGGCCAGCTGCGTGCAAGGCAAACGCCCTATCCGGCTGAGCTATCACTCCAGCCCGAGTTGTAAATATTTTTTGTGGTCTTTATTGAGTTGTAAAATTCTCTATATCTTCTTTAATTGAGTTTTAAAAATTTTTTACCTATTCGGGACAAGATACTTTATCAGTGATTGGCAAATATTTCCTCCCATCCTATAGGTGATTTTTCACTTTTTTGTCATTTTCCCTTTTTTTAAAAATTATTTTTTAGTTTTTGTGTTCGAGCTCTATCTTTACAACCATCATTTTCGGAAAAGGATCTCCTTGTTTGGGGCCAGTCCTGGCAATGTTCAGGGGCTGTTGTGACTTCAGGGATTGGCTGCAGCCTCCCCTGTAAAGCATCGTACACACCTTTGAGTTTGCTTTGCCCCGATGTTGTCTTTTATTTATTTACATTTTTTGGCCTTTTTTTTTTCAGGGGAGTCACACAAGGCTCGGGGGCAAGGCTCAGGGGTTACTCCTGACTCTGCACTCAGGAATTATTCCTGGCAATGCTCAGGGGACCATATGGGATGACAGGGATCGAACCGGGTCAGCCTCGGTGCAAGGCAAACGCCCTACCCACTGTGCTATCACTCTGGCCCCTGATGTCTTTTTTTTTTTTTTTTTTTTGGGCACACCCGGCAATGCTCAGGGGTTACTCCTGGCTCTGCACTCAGGAATTACTCCTGGCAGTGCTCGGGGACCATATGGGATGCTGGGGATCGAACCTGTGCCAGCACAGGCCAGCCGCTGCAAGGCAAACGCCCTACCCACTGGGCTATCGCTCCCTCCCCCCGATGTCTTTTAAAGCACAAACTTTAAAGTTTTTAAATTTTGGTCTTCTAATTACTGGTGTTATTCTTTGATATGAACGTGTGTGTGAGAGCTTTTAGTGTTACATTGCCTAACTCAGGGTCATAGGTAACTCATTTTTTTCTAAGAGTTCTACAGTAGTAATAAATTCTGCCTTTGGTGCAAGAATGCAACTACGCTCCCATTAAGGATATCTGGCTGCCAGTTGTCCAACATTTTGGGGGGTGGGGGGTGCAGGGGTTGAGCTTCTTGAATTGCTACATTATATCTTTTATCAACTTTGGGAGGGTTTCAGGCTCTCCAAACTGCCTATTGGGATGGTTGCACTTTGGATTTGCTTTTTCCTATCTTATTTGCCTTAGCACAGTGCCCTCTGGGTCTCTCCTTGCAGGATTTTCTCTGATAGCCGAACATTCAATGATATGAGATGCCTTGTCTGTCTTTTTCTTTTTTTTTACCGCCCAAACAGAGAGTGATTGGGGAGCAGCAGGCAGATGCCCAGCAGGCTGGATGTGGTCGTTCTGCACACAGACCATCATGAGCCGTCTCAGGGCCAGCTGCCGGCCTGGCTCTTTGGTCTCTGGTCTCCTTCTGCAGCCCGGCGGCGCCCGCAATGCTGGCCGGGCCCTGGTGTGCCTGGTCTGCCCCTCGCCCCGTTCCCTCACTCAGCCCAGCCACTGCCGGCCTGGCGTAGGTGTTGTGTCACACCTCCCTGTCCTGCCGAGCCACACCTGGCCACAGTGAGGCTCTAACCTCTTCACTCTCACGGCACCGGGATTGCAGTTGGCAGGGCTGCCCAGACGCCCTGCATTTGTGCTTGCAAGGCTCTAAGCCCTTGTGCTGTTCCTCCGAGTCTTGGCAAGACAGTCACACTGCAGTGAATGGGGACACGGTGTCCTCAGGGGACTCGCTGCTGCTACCCCCCTGGGTCATTCTGAGACCCCCAGGATATGAGGGACCACAAATCTTTCTAGACTGTAGATGCATGATTTTCTTTGCTTGCTGATTCAGTTCAATCCTGACACCCTAGATGGTTCCCCTAAGCTCTACCAGGAGTGATCCCTGAGCACAGATCCAGGAGTAGCCCCTGAGCATTGCTGGGTATGACCCAAAACAAATAAAAAACCCAGCATAGGCCAGGACACCCTGGCCCTGCCGTTCCTGTCCTCGGCCCTCTCAGGCCCCAGACCCCCGCTCTGTGTCCTTTGCAGATCGGCTTCACCACAGACCCACGCATGGCCCGATCCTCTCCCTACCCCACCGATGTGGCTCGAGTTGTGAACGCCCCATCTTCCACGTGAACTCGGATGACCCCGAGGCCGTCATGTACGTGTGCAAGGTGGCTGCTGAGTGGAGAAACACCTTCCACAAGGATGTGGTGGTGGACCTGGTGAGTGGCCAGGGGGCGGAGACCACGTCCTGGAGAGCCCCGAGGCGTGGCCTGCCCCCGTGTGCGAGCTGCATCTCCTCTGCCCAGGTCTGTTACGGCGGAATGGCCTACGAGATGGACGAGCCCATGTTCACGCGGCCGCTCATGTACAAGCAGATCCGCAAGCAGAAGCCGGTGCTGCAGAAATACGTGAGCTGCTGGTGTCACAGGGAGTCGTCAACCAGCCTGAGTATGAGGTGCGACCCAGGCCCAGCGGGACACGTGGAGGCCGGGCGGGGCAGAGGCAGGGGAGGGGCCTAGTGTGCCCTGGGTGGGTACCAAGCCCACGTGTTGGGAACAGGCTGTGATGGACTCACCGGCAGTCCTGGAGAGGGATGTGGCCTGGTGGGACTCGGCTGGAAGCTTTGAGAGCTGGACCAGGGGGCAGGAGCTAGAGTGATAACACAGCAGGGAGGCGCTGGACTTGTACCCCGCCGACCTGGGTTCCATCCCCTGCACCTCATATGGTTCCTCAAGCTCAGGAGTAAGTTTGAGCACTGCTGGGTATGGGGTCCCACAACAACTGAAAAAATAAGAAAGATAAGGGCAGAGCCTGGCCAGCACATATACGTGAAAAGAAACCATGGGGCTGAGCTCAAGAGCCTCGTAGCTCCTCAGACTCAAGTGTGGATGATTGCGTGTCGTGGGGCTGATGTGTGTGGCCACATGCATGGCCTGAGCGGGCCCTGACAGCATGCTGTGCCCTGCAGGAGGAGATCTCCAAGTACGACAAGATCTGCGAGGAGGCCTTCAGCAGGTCCAAGGACGAGAAGATCCTGCACATCAAGCACTGGCTGGACTCCCCTGGCCGGTGAGCCTGACGGGGCCTCACGGGTGCGGTGCTGGCTGTGCTGACTCCCACCACCCCTCCTCCTGGGGGCCACAGGGGGTCCACACTCAGCCTGCCCCCTCCTCAGGTTTCTTCACCCTGGACGGGCAGCCCCGAGCATGTCCTGCCCGTCCACGGGCCTGGACGAGGAAATCCTGACCCACATCGGGAAAGTGGCCAGCTCTGTGCCCGTGGAGGACTTCACCATTCATGGAGGTACCACATGGCGCTGTCCTGACAAATGAAGGACTGAGTTGGTGACCTGAGCCCTGGCCCCACTCCCTTCAACCAGGACCCCCAAAGCTGGGACTAAGAAGGATCTGCCAGTGTCCGCGCCGGGGAGGGACCCCTGGGAACTGGCCATGCCCCCTGGCGAGCACCGTGTGTCTACAGGGCTGAGCCGCATCTTGAAAACACGCGGAGAGATGGTGAAGAACAGGACCGTGGACTGGGCCCTGGCAGAGTACATGGCCTTCGGCTCCCTCCTGAAGGAAGGCATTCACATCCGGCTCAGCGGCCAGGACGTCGAGCGCGCACTTTCAGGTGATGTCCTGCAGCCCTGGAGGGGCTGTGCTCGCTGCGGTCCCTCCCTCCAGAGATTGGCCCTCTTAGGGATGGACAGGCCTGTGCCCTGCACTGCCCTGGCAGCTCAGGCCAGCTCCTGCCCATGCTCCGTTTCCTCCTCAGCCACCGGCACCACGTGCTACCGACCAGAATGTGGACAAGAGAACCTGCATCCCCATGAACCACCTATGGCCCAACCAGGCACCTTACACTGTGTGCAACAGCTCCCTGTCCGAGTACGGGGTCCTGGGTGAGTGGTGGGCTCCTGTCCCAGTGTGTGCCCGGGTGAGGGGCTTGGGGAGGCTTCGCTGTCTGCGTGTGGAGTTCTGGGGAAGTGTCTAAGCCCACCTCGCGACCCTGCCCAGCCCCCGCTTCCCCCTCTAGCTCCCCCATGACACCCCCTCCCTGTCCCACAGGCTTCGAGCTGGGCTTCGCCATGGCCAGCCCCAACGCCCTGGTGCTCTGGGAGGCCCAGTTCGGGGACTTTCACAACACGGCCCAGTGCATCATCGACCAGTTCATCTGCCCGGGACAGGCCAAGTGGGTGCGGCAGAACGGCATCGTGCTGCTGCTGCCCCACGGCATGGAGGGCATGGTGAGCCCCGCAGGCAGGCCAGGCCTGGGTGACACGGCGGCGACGGGAGCCTGCGCCTCACCTACTTGTCTGCTTCCAGGGCCCAGAGCATTCTTCCGCCAGGCCCGAGCGCTTCCTCCAGATGTGCAATGATGACCCAGACGTGCTGCCGGTGAGCGGAGCCTCCGCCCTGTGTCCCTGCTGTGGGTGCTGGGACCCCTGAAGGGCTCCCCTGGGGCTGCCTGCTCCATACCCCGCACTCTGACCCCAGCTCAGACACCCCCAGGAGGAACGACCTCAGGGTGATGGGGATCAGAGCTGACGGACTTGATATGACCCGCAGTCCCCAGGGATCCGAGCAGGATGAAGGGCCCATGCCTCCCGTTCCCAAGACAGCGCCTGTCACTGTCCCTCGGGCCCCTGGTCCCGCTCATGCCCCGGCCGCTGGCCATCCCCTCCTGCAGGACCTTGCGGAAGCCAACTCGACATCAACCAGCTGTATGATTGCAACTGGGTGGTCGCCAACTGCTCCAGCCCCGGCAACTTCTTCCATGTGCGGCGCCAGATCCTCCTGCCCTTCCGGAAACCGGTCAGCGGGGGCTCTGGGGTGACGGCAGGCAGTGCCCTGCGTGCAAATGAAAGGGGCGAGCCCTGGCAGGGCTCCAGGGAACCGGGTTCCTTGAGCAGGTCCCTGGGCATAGGAGCAGATGGATGGGAGGTATAGGGAGAGCCTGGAGGGTTACCTGCAGTCTCGGGGCACACGAAAGTCCCTGCGTGTGGGCAGAGACAGAGACTCTCGAGTCTCCTTCCCAAGTGCAGAACAAAGGACACTGGGTCAGGGAGTGCCCAGGGAGTGCTCGGGTGAGCTGGGCCCGGTCCTGCTGCAGAGAAGTGCAAGAAGGCAGCGTGGCACCAGGAGCCCATTATTAAGTCAGGGCCGGGGCAGCCCCTTGCCCCTGTGGGCCTCCGCCTGGATTCCTCAGAGCCTGCCGCTGCCCACTGAGCCTCTGGTTCCTTTGCAGCTGATCATCTTCACCCCCAAGTCCCTTCTGCGTCACCCTGAGGCCCGGACCAGCTTCGATGAGATGCTTCCAGGTGGGTGTGAGGGAGAATCTCGCCCCGCTGCCTCAGGCCCAGCCTGTAGTGTCCAAGGCGAGCGGGGGGAGCCATCACCCCTGGGAGGCTTCAGCATGCAGAAGTCAGTGGTGGCAGCAGCTAGCAGGTCCTCCTGCCGGGTCTTAAGTCAAGGTGAACCCTGGAGGCCTAGCCCAGCCCTGAGCCGGCGGGCATTCTTGGACAAGGGCTGCCTCCCACACGGCCATGGGGGTGTCCCTGAAGTCAGTGCTCAGGGGTTTCTCCTGGCTCTGCACTCAGGAATTACTCCTGGCGGTGCTCAGGGGACCATATGGGATGCCGGGGATCGAACCTGGGCTGGCACAGGCCGGCCGCATGTAAGGCAAACGCCCTACCCGCTGGGCTATTGCTCCGCCCCATGAAGTCAGACATTTCTGAAGGTGCCATCCTGTCCTGAGCTCTCGGAGGCGCTCTGCCGACAGTCCACATGCACATGCTTTACCGCCCCGCTCAGAGTGAAGTCAGTCCTGGTGCCACAGCAAAGGCCACACCCTGAGATAATCCCGGCCCCTCTAGGAACCCACTTCCAGCGGGTGATCCCAGAAGATGGTTCTGCAGCCCAGAATCCAGAGAATGTCAAGAGGCTTCTCTTCTGCACTGGCAAAGTGTACTATGACCTCACGCGTGAGCGCAAAGCCCGTGACATGGAAGGGCAGGTGGCCATCACACGCATTGAGCAGGTAAGGACAGCGCTGCCTGCTGGTCAGTTCTCTAAGCAGCATTGTGTGTGTGTGCGTGCGTGCGTGTATGTGTGTAGGTTAATTTTAGGGGCCTGGCTACTCCTGGCTCTGTGTTCCGGGATCAGTCCTGCAGTGCTTAGGAGACCATCTGCAGGGCCAGGGATCAAACTGGGCTTGGCAGCTGTGCAGTCTCCAGCTCGGTCTGGGAGTTTCGGTTTTGGTTTTGGCATCGGTGCTGGTGGTGCTGAGAAACCTGTGGCCCCAGGCACTGGGCCCAGCGCCTACAGGCAGTGCTCCAGCCTGCTGACGCGGCCTGGGGCTCTCTCTCTAGCTCTCCCCATTCCCCTTTGACCTGCTGCTGCGGGAAGTGCAGAAGTACCCCAACGCCGATCTGGTGTGGTGCCAGGAGGAGCACAAGAACCAGGGCTACTACGACTATGTGAAGCCGAGGCTGCGCACCACCATAAACCGCCAAGCCTGTGTGGTAAGGCCCCCGGCCACACCGGGACTGGGTCCCGTGGGCCTTGTCACAGCATCTCACGCTGCTGCACCCACAGGTACGCAGGCCGGGACCCTGCAGCGGCACCCGCCACCGGCAACAAGAAGACCCACCTCACGGAGCTGCAGCGCCTCCTAGACACGGCCTTCGACCTGGACGCCTTCAAGAACTTCTCCTAGCTGCCGCCGCCGAGCCAGGCTCCCCCGCCCCGCTTCCCCACTAAAGAATCGTGCCTCGAGCACCCTCCACACTGCTTCCTCCCGCACGCTCAGAAATCAGGCTGCCCCCACCCCCCACGCTTGGCTGCCTCCCAAGCCAGACACTCCCTGGCTCTGTGGCATCTGTCGGCCCAGAAGCCCGTGGCCTGCTGGGGGCTGGAGGCAGAGCAGAGCCCAAGAGTGTCTGGGGAGTGTCGGCGCTGGCCCACTGCCCAGAACATGTGCTGGGCGTCCTCGGGGCCCACATGTGACCGGGTGGCCTTGCCCCCCCTCCCACCCCCACCCCGACTCCCCAGGGGCCATCCCTGGGTTTGTGTGCTGGACAGCTCGGATAGGGCCGCACAGCCCGAGAACACAGGATGGGCTCCTGGAGAGAGCCTGGGCCTGACGTTGGCACAGAGGGCGCAGGTCCACTCTGCAGTGGCTGTTTCTGCCCCCGTCCCAGAGCTCTCAGCCACGTGGGCCCCAGTCGGGCACCAGCATCTGCTCCTCCCGCATGACCGGGTGCGTTTTCCTGCTGTGCCACAGCTGGGCAGAGGCAGCAGATGGGCGGGTACCAGACAGCGCGAGGCCAAAGGGGCTGCCCCCTCCACCGGTCACAGGACAGATCTGATTTATTTATTTTGGTTAAAAAAATGAAACTGCATTGCATTTGGCTTGACCCATAAACTAAGTTATCCACAGCCCGCCCACCGTGTTCTTTCTGTTGCGCCTTCACCCCTGAGAGAAGGAAGGGCCTGCTCCTGGTCCCAGAGGGGGGAGGGAGGAGGGAAGAGAGAGGGAGAGAGAGTCTCAGGGGGGGGCGCTGAGGGGCCCTTGCTGCAGGCTGCATCTGGTGCCCCATGCAGGACCAGGCCCGACAGGTCACAGTCCCCAAAGCCCAGCAGCCACTGGGGGGGGGCCAGAGTGAAGTCCAGTCAGTAGGGTGTTTGCCTTGCACTGGCCGACCCAAGTTGGATTCCCGCATCCCATACGGTCCCCTGAGCACCACCAGGAGTAACCCCTGAGCATCGCGGGTGTGACCCAAAAAGAAAAAAAAGGTCAGGCAAGACCCTCCGGACACTTCTCAACTGTCTCTGAGTATCGAGCTGAGCCCTGCCTGGTGCCCCGCCTCCCCTGTCAGCCTGTGTGGCAAGGGCTGAGCTGGCACTGGGCCTTGCCTACGGAGGAGCTGAGGTGGAGGGTTGAAGCACCCAAGGTCAATGCCTTCCTGGGGTTCTGGCTCCCAGAACGAGAGACAGGATCCAGGTCCTCCAGGGACTCCTTGGTCCCTCTTCCTCCAACTCTCACCCTGGATTAGAGGGGCCTAAATGGCTCCCGCTTCCCCACTGGACCCCCCCATCCCAGCTCCCTTCCCTTGATCCTGGGTCTGACCTCGCCTCCCAGCTGTCCACCGGCACCCAGGCCTGGGGACTGCAGTGTCAGCCTGAGGCCAGCCCCTTCTCTCCACGGCCATCTGTCCTGACTCGAGTCCTGAAGCCCAGCTGGGTCGTCATACCCTGTGTCCAGCCTCCAGCCCAGAAGTCAGCACCGGAGTTCTTGGGAAGGGTCCTGGGCTTCCCGTGCAGACTTGAGCATGGCCGGTGGTGGGGAGTGCTAGGCTGCGGGGAAGTGTCCCACGGGCAGAGATGAAGGTCTGCCGGTCCCAAGCATGGTGCCAAGCGGAGCCTAGGGCCGCTACCCATGCTCAGTCTGGTGAGCACAGTGGGGCGCTGTGGGCGAGTGGGCTCCAGGGTTAGCCAGGATCAGCCACATGCAGAGAGTCGCTCTGTCCACCTGCCTTGTACACGGCCCACCCAGCTTTGATCCCCAACATCCCATGTGCTCCCCTGAGTACTTTCTTGTAACGAGCAGCACAATATGAAGTAAATTTGTGCCCGCTTTAAGGGAGTAGGCTGGAGGGTGGGAGAGAAACCGAGACATTGGCATTTAATGTCTGATGTAACTATTACGAATAAATTACTTTGTTATAATAAAAACTTTTTAAAATTAAAGTAGGTTAGAAGTACTGGAGCAGTAGTACAGCAAGATGCTGGCCTTGCACACAGCTGACCTGGGTTTGCTCCCTGGCACCCCATAGGGTCCCCCAAGCACCTCCAGGAGTGATCCTTGGGTGCAGAGACAAGAGGAAGTCCTGGGCACCGGTGTAGCCTGGAAAAAAAATCAAAAAGAAAAAATATAACCGCAGCCTGATGATTGGGATTTTCTCGCCATGCCACCCCTTGAGGGTAAGTGGAACAGGATGTCACTGAGCCTGCCAGTCACCAGATGTGCCATCTGGCATCTGTACCATGCATGCCACCTGTACCCTCTGTGCCATCTACCATCCATGCCGCCTGTACCATATGGGTTATCTGTATCATCCGTGCCATCTGTGGCACCATCGCTGCCATCTCTACCTTCTGTACCATCATCTGTGCCATCTGGCCATGTGTGCCACTGTACCATCTATTCTGTGCCATGTGCTCTCCTGAACACTGCAGCCGGATAGCTGCTGCCTTGTACGCGTGAGGTCCTGAGTGTGGTCTCGGGACCCACTGGGTGCAGCCCAAGTATCCCCATACACCGCTGGTGTAACCCCTCATGACACAGTGAGCAGTGTAAGACTGCTCCCTTCCTGCTGTCTTTGGTTTGGGCGCCACCCCCAGGGTGCCCAGAGCAGCAGTTGGTGATGGGGATTGAGGCCCCCCCATGTGTACAGTGCGCACTCACTGGGTCAGCTCTCAGGCCCTGCCCTTGGTTTGGGGACAACACCTGATGGCACTTGGCTCCTGCAGCTTCTTGCGCTGAGTCACTCCCTGGGGCTCAGGGTCCCTGCAGGGCCGAGGGTGGAGCCTGAACCTCCCACATGCAAAGCTCCTGCTCTATCCCACAGGGCTTCCACTCTGGCCTCTAAGGTGGGCTCTCCATGGTTTCTATGGGCAAGGGAATAGCATCTTCCTTTCCAGGAGGAAGTCTATTTTTGTTGTGCTTTGGGGCCACACCTGGCAGTGCTCAAGGCTTACTTCTGGCTCTACACTCAGGGATCACTCCTGGTGGGGCTCAGGGGACCATATGGGGTGCCAGGAATTGAATCCAGGTCAGCTGTCTGCAAAGTCCATACTTCCCCCACCTGTGCACTCAGGAATGCTGCCGAGAGACAACCCAGACAGGCTTGGAAGAGCACCCAGTAGGTCCAGGCTTGACCACTGACCTCTCGTCATGATACCCGTGACCAGAACCAACCAGAGAGCAGCACACTCGGGTTCACTGTGGATGCCAAGGCAGACAAGCACCAGGTCAAACTAGGTGGGAAGAAGCTTTGACATTGATGTGGCCAAGTCAGTCCCCTGACAGGACCTGACTGAGCTCCAGAGACAGGGGTTCAGTTGGCTCCTCACCAGGGTGCCTCTGATGTTGCCAACAAAATTGGGAATCACTAAATAGGTCATCTGGAGCTGGAGAGAGAGTACAGTGGGTGGGGCACTTACCCTGCACACAGCTGGCCTGGGTTTGATCCCTGGCATCCCATATGGTCCCCCAGGTACCACCAAGAGTGATCCCTGAGCTCAGAGCCAAGAGTAAGCTTTGAACACAGCTGAGTGACCCAAAACAAAATAGTCTATCTGGTAACTTCTAAATACATTGTTTTTATCATTTAAAAAAAAATAATTAGGGGGCGGAGCGATAGCCCAGCGGGTAGGGCGTTTGCCTTGCACGCGGCCGGCCCATGCCGGCCTGGGTTCGATCCCCGGCATCCCATATGGTCCCCCGAGCACCGCCAGGAGTAGTTCCTGAGTGCAGAGCCAGGAGAAACCCCTGAGCATTGCTGGGTGTGACCCAAAAAGAAAAAAAAAAAAAGAATTAGGGGCCAGAACAATAGCACAATGAGTAGGGTGTTTGCCTTGCAGGTAATAGACCAGGGTTCAATCCCCAGCATCCCATATGATCCTTCAAGCACGGCTAGGAGTAATTCCTGAGTTCAGAGCCAGGAGTAATCCCAAGGATCGCCGGGTGACCCAAAAAAGTAAAAATAGGGGCTGAAGCGATAGTCCAGCGGGTAGGGCGTTTGCCTTGCACGCGGCCGGCCCATGTCGGCCCGAGTTCGATCCCGGCATCCCATATGGTTCCCTGAGAACCGCCAGGAGTAATTCCTGAGTGCAGAGCCAGGAGAAACCCCTGAGCATCGCCGGTGTGACCCAAAAAAAGCAAAAATAATAATAATAATAGTAATAATAATAATAATAATAATTAGAGGCCAGAGAGAGCAGTGGGTAGGACGCTTGCCTTTCATCTGGCTGACTCCAACATCCCATATGGTCCCCTGAGCATCGCCAGGAGTAATTCCTGAGTGCAAAGTCAGGAGTAACCACTGAGAATTACTGGGTGTGGCCCAAAAACCAAATAGATAAGAATAACAATTAAAAACTTAGGGGTCGGGCCGGAGCGATAGCCCAGCTGGTAGGGCGTTTGCCTTGCAGCGGCGGCCTGTGCCGGCCAGGGTTCGATCCCGGCATCCCATATGGTCCCCTGAGCACCGCCAGGAGTAATTCCTGAGTGCAGAGCCAGGAGCAACCCCTGAGCATCACCGGGTGTGACCCAAAAAAGCAGAAAAAAAAAAAAAAAAACTTAGGGGGCCGGGCGTGCCAAGGGTGGGCGTTGCCTTGCGCGGGGGCCTGTGCCAGCCGGGTTCATCCGGCTCCCTATGGTCCCCGAACTGCCAGGAGTGCCCGAGCTTGGGTGTGCCCAAAAGAAAAAAAAAAAGTAGGGAATAATGTTAACAGAAAGTTCAAACCTGGGCCTGGAGAGCTGGTATAGCAGGAAAGGCATTTGCACTGACACTGTTAAGTGGAGTTTGATCCTCGGCACCATATCTGGTCCCTTAAGCTGTGCCATGAGTGATCCCTGAGCACTGCTGGGTGTGGTGAAAGAAAGGGAGAAGGGAGAGAGAGAGAGAGAGAAATTGAAACACTCACAGAACAGCAGAAAATATAAACTTATATCTGGAATATATTTTAAAAATTCCTGCGACTCAGTCAAAAAGAGACAGCTAACCCAGTTCTAATTCACAGATGACTAATAGGCAGATGAAAAGGTACTCAACATCATTAGCCATCCGGGAAATGAAAGAGGAAACCACAATGAGAAACCACTTCATCAATACTAGGATGAATATATAAAGACACAGGATGTGGAAAACATGAATCAAGAAGCATGTTGTTGGCGGGATGCGAAAACAGTGCCGCTGCTGGGTAAAGCGATCATATAGCGAGGAGAGCACTTGCCTTACATGTGGCCAATCATGTTCCATCCCCAGCATCCTATATCATCCCAAGTCTACTAGGAGTGATTCCTGAACAGAGTCAGGACTGACCCCTAAGCATTGCCAGGTGTATCCCAAAGCCACCACCCTCCAAAAAAAAAAAAAAATAGTGTGGCTGCTTGAAAAAAAAAACAGCAGCAGCTCCTTCGAATCACCCGTTAGTTGACTCCACTTTAGACAGAGATCCAGAGAAATGAAAACATGCATCCAACATAGAACATGCACTCACACATTCACAGCAGCATTTTCCATACTAGCCAGAAAAGGAGACACAATATGGGGCTTCTGGGCTGCTGGGAGGATCTACGGAAGACGGTGAGTGTGCACAGGATGAAATATTACTCACCCATCAAAAGGAATGGAGTACTCACACTTGCTGCAACACGAATGGAGTGAAGTGGAGATGCACAGATCTTATGAGTCACTCGTATTTCTGTTTGTTTGTGGGCCTTGTCACAAGAGTGCCCACAAGTGTGAGCCTCGTCCAGGAGTGCTTACAGTGCTAAGCGTGGCTGGGTAAATCACACTCAGAGCTCCTACATGCAAAGCATGCTCCCACCCTCTGAGTCATCCCCAGACCCTGAAAAGTCTTAGTTGAATGAAGTGTCCAGAACAGGCAAATTCACAGTAAATGGACTGTTGTGGGCATAGAGGGGACAGTGGGGCCAACCCGAGTTTGATCCCAGACACCCAATATGGTCCCCTGAGCACTGCCAGGAGTGATCCCTAAGCATAGAGCCGGGCAACCCCTGAGCACCACTAGTGTAGCCTTCCCTGCAAAAAGAAAAAAAAGTGGGTTGTTGATTGTCAGAGGCTAAGGGAAGAGATGGGAGGGTTCCTGGCAGGTGTGGGGTTTCCTTGGGGATGGTGAAAACACTCGTCAGTTGATTGTGCAGGTGGCTGGACATCTCTGAGAGAACGTCCTGTTTTTATGAGTGAATGGTATCACTTGTATCACTTGTCTTCCCGTTGTTCATCGATTTGCTTGAGTGGGCGCCAGTAGTGTCTCCATATGTTGGGAATGAGGTCCATTACTGTTACTGTTTTTGGCATATCAAATACACCATGGGTAGCTTGCCAGGCTCTGCCGTGGCTCTGGGTTCATCCCAGGGTTCCAGTCTTTTTCTATGTCAGACCATCAACCATCCATGGCCCACGGGGCAGAGCCCTGGGTGTAGACAAGCCTGTCTCCCTGTCTGCCACCTGCCAACACAGCCAGGCACTGCAGCCACACCTGCAACATCTCAAAGGGCAGTGATGAGTGAATAGGATGGGACATTAATTCATCTCTCAGTAACGGTGTTATTTAGGGCGAAAGAGGGCTAGAGAGACAGAATAAGGGTAAAAAGCACTGACCTTGCAAATGGCCAAGCCAGGTTGGGTCCCCAGCACCACAGAGGGTCCCTTGAGTGCCACCAGGAGAGATCACTGAGCACAGAGCCAGGGTGAGCATCACGAGGTATGGTCCAACCCCACTCGGTCCTAACCCCTATGGCAGACAAAGGGGCTGGGAAGAGGACTCAGAAGAGCACATGCTTTGCCTGCAGTGGTCCAGATCTGATCCCTGGCACCGCATGGTGCCCCCCCACCACCAGAAGAGAAAAAACAAAGAATCCTGGCAGGGTTGGGCCCCCTGTGTGGGCGCTGTGGAGCAGCAGGAGTCATGGGGACTCAGACTTGGGGAACAGGGGTACAGGCTGCTGAGGAGCTCAGCAGGCACCCCAGAGGAGAGTCGATTTGGACGTGTTGAGTTTTTTTGGTTTTTTGTTAATTTGGGAGTGAGACCTGGCAGTGTTCAGGGTTTGCTCTTGGTTCTGCACTCAAGGATCACTCCTGGTGGTGCTCAGGGGACCATATTAGGGTGCCAGGGATAGAACCCGGGTCGCCTGTGTGCAAGGCATATGCCCTACCCGCTGCCCTATGGCTTCTGCCCTAATCAAGATTTGTGTTAGAAGAGAAACAGGTATGGAAGGGGCAGCCCCAAGGATAGAGAGTGGCTGCCACCAAGCAAGAAGGGTCGGAAGTCGGGGGAGCCCTGCCTGGAGAGTGGGGCCACACTGCCCTGTGTCGGAGCTGGCAGGGAAGAAGGAAAGCAAGTCCAGAGGAAGAGGCGAGGTGAGGAGAGGTGGTCTGGCCACTGCAGAGGCCAGAGGGGAGATTTGGGGCGGGGTAGGTTTTTGTTTTAGGGTCACACCTGGCAATACTCAGGGCCCATAGCAGCTCTCTGGGGTGTGTGATGTTGGGATTTGAGAAGGACGGAGGAGGCAGTGAGCACGTGGAAGGCCTTGACCTTTGTTCTCTCTCTGTTCCCACAGGAAGCATCTAAGCACCACAGGACATGCCACAGCCCAGGGGTGTCCAGGAACCATCATCACAGACCATCCAGCTCCCATTCACTGAGGGAGGAGTGAAATGTGACCGCCAGAGGGTCCAGCCAGAGGCAGTGAGGTGCCCTCCCAGCACCCCAGAGAGCCACAGAGTGGCTTGCCTACCAAGCAGGTGCCACCTGTCTACATTGCTAGGAAAGGTTTGAGAGCAAGGGAGGGAGCCCTGAGAAAGTGCTTCCCCCCTCTTCGGTCGGGACTCATAATGTCCACTCGGACCATCTACACAGAGTGGACATTCATATCCCACCCCATGAGACCGCCATCAAGCTGCTCCTGGGCCACTTTTTCTGCATGGAGGGAATGACCCTATTCCCAGGGAGCTATGGACTCGGGCCGGGTGAGGTATTGATCTTTGCAGGAAAGGAAAGTCAGTCCCCACCTCAGCTCAGGTGGTCCAGTGTTGGGTGACACGCTCTACTGAGCCTTAGACTCTGGCTACACTTAGCTTATGTGAAGAACTACTACCTGCCTTTAGGGAACCTCTGGAGCAGACACAATGGGAGCTTGGCCAGAATTGGATTGACTTCATTATTCTATACGGCATAAATAGACTATACCACTTACACGTAAGCCTGGCAAGCTATCCTTGTCTTATTTACTTTTTATGCCAAAGACTAGTAATTATTATGGACCTCTGTTCCATAACCTGAAGAATGGTTTGGGGCTCCTCCTGTCCCAGGAGCAAGTAGATGCCCATGGGTTGCACTTTGCTTGTGACAGGACTAATGGAGATGTTACTAGTGCCCACTCGAGCAAATCAACGAACAATGGGAAGACAGTGATACAGTGATACAGTGATACGGCATAATTTTTTTTTTGGGTCACACCCGGCAATGCTCAGGGGTTTCTCCTGGCTCTGCACTCAGGAATTACTTCTGGCGGTGCTCGGGGACCATATGGAATGCCGAGGATAGAACTCGGGCCGCCACAGATCCGGCCACGTGCAAGGCAAACACCCTACCCGCTGGGCTATCACTCTGGTCCAGTATAAATATTTTCATCATGAATATTATGAATCTTGCTTGCCCCAGTTCTATACTCTTCCTGCTCCCACAGGTCCCGCGTGGGACATACATGTAGATATTCCAAGAGTACTTGGCCATGTTGGATCAACCATAATTTAATCATTTCTCCTAGTTCAAAGATGCATGCCAGTGTGCCTCCAGGCAAACTGATGCGTCTCTGATTCTAAAGGTAATGCCAAAGTGAATTATTCTGAAGGATTTTGGACCTTAGTGGGATCTAGAGTCTGGAATCAGCTGGCTATATATTCATGGTAAGAAGTATTAGTACCATTTCCTATAAGTTACATTCTGAACAGCTTTCTGGTTTAGCGATGCAGCCCCTCCTCACTTTGCTAGGGAGATTTTACCCCAGGGAGTCAGCTCTGGCATTTATGAAGCTCGAGTCATAGCGCCCACCTGAAGATCTGCACTTCTATAGGGTCATTTACCTGGCTTCATCTGGGATAGCTCATCATGGACTCATGATGAGCTGGGCTGGAAGGTTTTGGCGGGTTTCTATCTATAAAATAAGCTAGGAGAAAGGAGAAAGGGCTTTTTGGCCATTTTGATTCTCTTTGCTCTCTGCTTCTCCTCTCCATTCTCTTCCCTGTTGGGTCTTAACACGTGGTAGCCACCATCTTGGCCTAGGATTCTAAATCTACACGTGGCCAGGGTTCAGCTAGGAACCTAAAGTCCAGGGTTTGCCTGATACCGAATTATATACCAGAACCTGTGAGAGTAAAGCCTTTTAAAACTTTACTAGACTCTCCCATTTGACCCAGCCATACCACTCCTGGGAATCTACTCTTGGAAACCAAAAATACGCAGCAGAAACACCATTCCTACTTTTATGTGCATAGCAGCATTATTCACAATAGCCAGAATCTGGAAGCAACCAAAGTGCCCAAAAATCGATGACTGGATAAAGAAGCTCTGGTACATCTACACAATGGAATACTATGCAGCTGTCAGGAAAAATGAAGTTATAAAATTTGCCTATAAGTGGATGGACATGGAGAAGATTATGTTAAGCGAAATTAGCCAGAAGGAGAGAGACAGATACAGAATGACTGCATTTATTTGCATAACATAAATATATATGTACATATTATGATACCAATAGCCAAGGTCAAGTGAAACATATATCAGGAGGGCTTGTCAAAGGTGGAAATTATCCCAAACGTGTGGGAGTCAGAGGCTAGGTAAGACAGAAAATGGAACAGTGTGCTAACAATTGTCGAGGGTACTAATGCCAACCTAGAACTGAGCATTAAATAGAGGCAAAAAGATACACATGACAACCCTTTAATGTATGTTCTGTAATCCATAGTCTGGAAGGGAAGGAAAAGAGAAAGAGAGAGAAAGGGAAAGAAATAAAGAACCTGCCATGGAGGAGGGTTGGGGGAGGGGGAGGGAACCGGGGACGTTGGTGGTGGGAGATGGGCACTGGTGGCGGGATGGGTGCTGGAACACTGTATGACCAAAACCCAAATATGAACTTTTTAATTGTATATCTTTGTAACTGCATTTATTTGCATGACATAAATATACCAGGTGATCTTACCAAAAGTGGAAATTACCACAAGCGTGTGGGAGTCAGAGGTTAGGTAAGACAGAGAAGGGAACATGTGTGAATGAATGTCAAAAGGTCTGATACCAACATAGAACTGAGTATTAAATACAGGCAAAAAATGCAAATGATGGCTTCTAATTGTATGTAGTGCAACCCACAATGTGTAGGAGAAGGAAGAGAGAGAGAGGGAGGGAGAGAGAGGAGATAAAGAACCTGCCATTTAGGCGGGCGCGGGAGGGAGAGGGAACTGGGGACATGGGTGGTGGGAGATGGGCACTGGTGGAGGGCGGAGTGCTGGAACACTGTGTGACCGAAATCTCCAAACGTGAACAACGTTGTAATTGTATATCTCACAGTGGTATAATAAAATGTTTTAAAATAAATAAATAAATAAATAAATAAATAAATTTTAAAAAAACAAAAAAAAAATTAATTAAAAAAAAAACTTTACTGGACTCCTGAGTTTTCATTCATTTCCCCCACTGGTTTTGGAGGTAGACAGGAAATTGTTCCCTGATATCGTTGGGGACTCCAGCGACTCCCCAACAGTCCAGGTCTGTTGCCTTACCTCACAGAAAAGAAGGAGGAGGCAAAATAGGGAAACAAAACAGTGTTTATTGGAAGAAAAAAAAATTTTTTTTTTTTTGCTTTTTTGGGTCACACCCGGCAGTGCTCAGGGGTTTCTCTTGGCTCTGCACTCAGGAATTACTCCTGGCGGTGCTCGGGGGACCATATGGGATACCGGGGATTGAACCCGGGCCGGCATGGGCCTGCCAGCGTGCAAGGCAAACTCCCTACCTGCTGGACTATCACTCCGGCCCTTGAAAGAAATTTAAAGAGATGTGAAGGGAGAGAAAAAAGAGAAATATGTGTTCAAGAGAGAACATGGGCTTCTCCAGATGGGAAAATGCGGATAAAGGCTTTTGGAAGAAGATTATATGTAATTTCTCCAAATTGTCTTGGTCTAGAGACCCTGCATACATAAAAGTCAATCTGTGAGGCCAGAGCGATAGTACAGAGGGAGGGAGCTTGCCTGGCACAAGATCAACCCAAGTCATATCCCTGACATTCCACATGGTCCTCCGAGCACCGCCAGGAGTAATTTCTGAGTTCAGAGCCAAAGGGAGTAACCCCTGAGCATCACCAGGTGTGGCCCAAACAACAATAACTGAAGGCCTCCCCAAATTCAAGAAGGATGGTCTGGCCTTGGGGCAGAGAAGATAGTATAACAGGGAATGCAATTGCCTTAGCCCTGTTGTCACTGTTGCTTTTTTTTTTTTTTTTTTTTTTTGCTTTTTGGGCCACACCCGGCAATGCTCAGGGGTTCCTCCTGGCTCTGCACTCAGGAATCACTCCTGGCAGTGCTTGGGGGACGATATGGGATGCCGGGATCGAACCTGGCGGCACAGGCTGGCGGCAGTGCAAGGCAAACGCCCTACTGCTGGGCTATCGCTCCGGCCCCTGTCACTGTTGCTTTAAGCAACTGTACATTTGCTTAAACACTTTCCTTATAGTATTCGAACTTACCTGGATTTAATGAGCTGAGGCTGTATACTACCACGGCACCAGGGCCCACAAGCAGCAGTGTTCCCAGGGTCACGTGCGCTGGGGGTGGGGGGTCACACCCGCAGTACTCTGGCACAGAGCCAGGACTATTCCTGGCTCTGTGCTTAGGAATGACCTCTGGTGATGCTTGGGGGACCCTGTGCAGGGCTGGTGATTCGGACCAGACTGCCCATATGCAAGGCAAGTGTTGTAACCACTACACTACCTCCCTGGCCCCTGGATTATATTCTTAATTACTTTTAAATTATTTTAGACCCCTATTTGTTATGAGTGACTGCCAAGCACACATAATTTAACCAGTTCTCAATATCTCAGTTTTTTTTTTTTTTTTTGCTTCTTGGGTCACACCCGGCAATGTTCAGGGATTACTCCTGGCTCTGCACTCAGGAATTACTCCTGGCGGTGCTCGGGGGACCACATAGGATGCCAAGGATCGAACCCGGGTCGGCTGCATGCAAGGCAAACACTCTACCCGCTGTGCCATCGCTCCGGCCCCGTCAATTTCTCAATTTTCAAAACAAACTTTAAAGCGAAAAACTTGAGGCTGGAGCTATAGTACAGCGGGCAGGGCATCTGCCTCACTTGAGGCCAACCCAGGTTGCATCCCTGGTTCGATCCCAGCATCCCACATGGTCCCTGCACGCCACCAGGAATAATTCCTGAGTGCAGAGCTAGGAATAACCCCTGAGCATTGCTGGGTGCGACCCAAAAAGAAAAAAAAAAAAGCAAGCAAGCAAGCAAGTGTTTGGTGCATTTCATCACCAAAACTGATCAATCATAAATGATCTGGAGGATCTGAGGACATGGTTTTCCTAGAGGGAGCACTGGGAAAAGCTGTGAATAACTTGTAGCAACAACATCTGGAAAGTGCCACAGCCCAGAGAGGCCGCTCCAGGACACCGAGCACTGCACCTGGGGAAGAGAACCCTATTTTTTAAATATTTTTATTATATCACCGTGAGATAACAATTACAAAACTGCTCATGTTTGGGTTTTGGTCATACAGTGTCCAGCACCCATCCCTCCACCAGTGTCCATTTCCCACCATCAATGTCCCCGATTCCCTCGCCTGCCTCTATGGCAGACCATTTACTAACCCCCTCTCTCTCCCCTTCTCTTATACATTGTGGCTTGCAATACATACATTTAGAGGTTATCATGTATATCCCGTTGCCTATATTCAATGCTCAGTTTTAGGCTGGTATTACCATTTCCAACAGTTATTACCACACTGTTCCCTTCTCTGTCTTACCTAACGTCTGAATCCCACACACTTACAGTTGATTCCACCCATTGACAAGACCTCCTGATCCATGTCTTGCCTGGCCTTGGATGTCAGTATCATATTATTTAAATGGCAGTATATATATATGTATATATATACATATATATACTGCATATGGCAGTATATATACATATATATATATATATATACTGCCATGAAAAAATATGGAAAAAAGAAAGGACAAAAGGAAGAAGAAAAAAAAAGGAAAGAAAAAAGAAAGGAAAGAAAGAAGGAAAAAAGAATGAAAGGAAGAAAGAAAAGGCCAGAGAGATCATCTAGCAGTCTAGATTCTCAATAAACTAGAGGAACCCCACACCATGAGGGCCACCATTTTCCACATCCGGACTCCCCTCTGCCAGAGCTCCACCCAGCAGAAGAGCTGATCACAGCCCAGCTCGGGCAGCAGCTTTGCGGCTGCACAGTTCATCAATAAATACTCGAGATTAGAGGTGACTACAAGAGAGTCCCACCTGCATGAGAGAGCCTGGCAAGTTACCCGTGTTGTATTTGATATGCCAAATACCAGTAACAATTATAGACCTCATTCCCATGACCTGATGGAATGGTTTGAGACTCTTTGTGTTCCTGGAGCAAGCAGATGCCCTTGGGCTACACTAGCATGTGACAGGACGTATGGAGATGTTACTGGTGCCTGCTCGAGCAAATTGATGATCAATAGATTATACATATATATATGGTTAGGGTTAGGGTTAGGGTTATATATATATACCCTTTTCCTTCTGGATAATCTCACTCAACATGATCCTCTCCACATCCATCCATTTATAGGCAAACTTCACAACTTCGTTTTTTCCTAACAGCTGCATAGTATTCCATTGTGTAAATGTACCACAGTTTCTTCATCCAGTCATCGATTCTCGGGCACTCTGGTTGTTTTCAGATTCTGGCTACTGTGAATAGTGCTGCTATGAACATAAAAGTGCAGGTGGTGCTTCCGCTGTGTGTTTTTGGCTTCCCAGGGTATATTCCCAGGAGTGGTATTGCTGGGTCAAATGGGAGCTCAACATCTAGTTTTTGGAGGAATGTCCATATTGTTTTCCAAAAAGGCTGTACCAGCCGACATTCCCACCAACAATGGATGAGAGTCCCTTTCTCCCTGCATCCACACCAGCACCCGTTGCTCTTGGAGAGCCCTATTTTCAATGAGACCCTGTCACCTGGACAACCCTCCCAGCCCAGAGAGCAAGGCCAGGTCACCTCCGCCCACCCACCCTACCAGGCCACACTCACTTACCACACCCCTAACCGGGATGTCCCTCCCTAGACCCGCCCTTGCCCCGCCCCCACCTCCCGTGGCCCCGCCCTACCTCCTATCTCGCCCATCTCCAATGGCCCCGCCCATCTCTGGCAGTCCAGCCCCCAAAGCCTGTCCCGTCTCCGGCAGCCACGCCCCTGGAGATAGCCCCGCCCCTAGCCCCGCCCCCGCCCCGCGCAGAGCGACCAGGGAAGGCAGGTGGCTCCGCCAGCGCCGTGTCCGGAAAGGTGTGCAGGGTCGCGGGGCCTGGCACGGCCTCTCTTGGCGCGCAGTACCGCCCCGAAGTCGGCCCTGGCTCCGCGACTGCGGCCCGGCACCCCGCCCTGGCCCTGGAGTCCGCGGCCGCCCCCCGCCCAGCGATGACTCGGGGCTCGACTGCTCCGGCCTGGGGGCGGGCGCGGCCGGCGTCATGCATATGCATGAGCGGCGCGGCGGCTCCATTGTGCCCTCGGAGCGGGCGGCGGCGCAATGGCGCGGGCGGTGGCGGCCCCGGGGCGGCGGGCGGCGCGCAGGGCGGGCTGAGTGCATGGAGCGGCGCGGGCCGGGGACCGCGGCGGCGAGGGGCCGGGCCGGGCCGGGCCGAGGTGAGTCCGCGGGGCGGGCAGGTGCGGGCTGGCGGGCGGGGGCGGCGGCAGGTGCGCAGGTGCGGGCGGCGGCAGGTGCGGGCGGCGGGCAGGTGGGTCGCCCCCGTGCCCGCGCGAACCTGCCACCGGACCTGGCCGTGCACCTGCCGCCCCTGCCGCGACCCCATGGCGGTCCTGGGCCGAGCGGCCCCGTGCACGCCGGGCGCCTGATCACCCGAGCCTTTGTTGGGGGGTGGCTGGTGCCGGCCGGGCCTCCGGGGTGTGCGCGGCCCCGGGGACCTGTTCGTGCGGGGGCTTGGCCCGGCCCTTGCCCCGCCGGGGACCTCGGGCGCAGTCATTGCGCCCTTCGGCCAGAGGGGCTCACCTTCCGGAGCACCCGGGCCCGTGCGCCGCTGGGCACGGACGGAGATGCGGGCGCTGACGCGCGGACCGACGCGGCTGATTCGGCCCGCCTTGGGGTGGTGGGGACAGTCCGATTCACGCGGGACACCAGCCCCCGCACTCCCGTGTCGTCCCGCGGTGCCCAGCCTCCCCCCGATCTGCTCCTCCCCCAGCCCTGTTCCTCCCACCCCTGCCTGCCTTCCCCCGACCTTCTCCTGTGCGCCCAGTGCTGGGTTCTGCCCCTCCGGGAGTTCTTTAAGGCGGACGTGTTCTCTTGGAGATTTGGTGGACGGGCATGGGGGGAGCAGAGTGATCCCCAGGCCCAATGGTTGCCGGATTCCCCTGGAGTGGAATGAGTGAGGGACTGTCACTAAGCGCATTGGGGACTGCCCTTGGGGACTGACTACAGACCGAAGTCAAGGGAGTGGAGGGTGAGAGCCAGTGGTGGCCCCGGGTGACTTTTGAGCTGGGAAGGCCTGGTTCGGGAGCACTCCTGAGCCAGAGGTGCTCTCAGCCAGAGCTGGTGAGTAGCTGAAGAAGCCAAGTGTCCACCTGTCTCCCATCCTCCTGTTGCCACCACGCTGTAAAACTGAGGCCCAGAGTAGTGCCTGACCGTGTGTGGTCAGTGCCGTTTGGGTGAACTCCGACACTCACAGTGCCTGTCCTGTTGTGGCCTCACAGGTGAGTGAGCTGGACTTGGCCCTGCCTACCCTGTGCCCTCCTGGGAGTCTGTGGGCTTCCCTGCCCAGCCGCCCTTTCTCTGCCTTCTGGCCCCATCAGACGCCTGGTATGTAGGGTAGGTGGGCCGCCCTCCTGGGCTGGGGTCACTTGTGCGGCTGGGGATATGGAGTGAAGTTGCCTGGAAGGTTGTGTGGGGAGTCCCGTGGAGCTGTTGCTGAAGGAAGATGTAACCTGATCCCCAGATAGCCGAGTTCCCGCTGCCCTGGTGGCGGACAGCCTAGGCCCAGGGGTTTGGCTGTGTGGGTTCCGCCCTGTGTGTGGTGCGGGGGCAGGTCTGGGCTAACCCCCTGAGTGGGGCATGCCGGCAGGGGAGGAGCAGCCAGGGCGGCCTCCTGGTGCAGGAACTCGGCAGGAAGCCGACGCCCACTGGGGAACTAGAAATGTTTGTGGTCTGACAGCAGAGCACTGGAATTCCCCAGCTCAGTGGGTGCTGACTCCAGCCTGTACAGAGTTCCTGCTGCACCTGCCCCCTCACCGGGCAGCCGGGTGCCCTGCACTGAACTGCAGCTCAGGACAGAGCGGGCTCCCTTGGGCCTCTCTGGCCTGCACGCCTGCCGCTGGCCTGCCCTTTGCATCTGGGCCAGTGAAGGGGCCTGGAGAGCCCCACCTTGGGGTAGGATAGGAGAGGATGGCTGCAGGCATTCCTGGAGACAGTTTTATTCTTCTTTATGAATGGTGGGGTTAGGTCACAGCCAGTGGTGCTCAGGGCTTGCTCCTGGCTCCACACTCAGGGATCACTCCTGGCAGTGCTTGGGAAACCATATGGGGTGCTGGGGACCGAATCCAGGCGGACTGTGGGCAAGGCAAGTTCCCTACCTGTTCTTCTGTCTCTCCGGCCCCCCTGTTTTTCTTCTGTGAGCGTCCACACGCAGCTGTAAGAAGCAGAGGGGTCTTTACTCAGCCTTCCTGGGGCAGCACCGAGCAGAACTGCAGGACATGAGGAAGGGCCAGGTGTCATCTCCCAGACAGCGTCAGCCTCATGTCCCCTGGAGACAGCATCAGAACAGAGTCCACACCCACAGTGTCCCCGGGTCTACATCTGCAGTGACCAGGAGACAGATTCGGTCCTGTGTCCACACCCACAGCCGTGTCTCCTGGAGAGTGTCAGCCCCGGTCCACGCCCACAGCATCCCCAGAGAGTGTCAGCCCCGGGTCCACGCCCACAGCCTGTGTCTCCTGGAGAGTATCAAGCCTGTGTCCACACCCACAGCCCTTGTTCCCCGGAGAGTGTCAACCCATGTCCACACCCACAGCCCATGTTCCCCGGAGAGTATCAGCCCATGTGCACACCCATAGTGTCGAGTGTCAGCCCCACATCCACACCCACAGCCTGTGTCTCCTGGATAGTGTCAGCCTGTGTCCACACCCATAGCATCCCCTGAAGAGTAGCAGCCCGGTCCACACCTGCTCCCACCACCCCACAACGGCCACCACTGCTTGGCTCCAAGTCCGTGATTTTGTCATTTTGTGGGTGTCTTATCAAGGTTAGCATCCGGCGTGTCCCTTCCCTGGTCCCCGGTGCCCATTGCAGTGCGGCTGGTGGTAGTCCCTCTGCAGGACGTGCAGCTGGGTGTCTGTGCTTTGTCTCCGGGCTGGGGCTGTGATGCCCGTCTAGATGAAAGCTTGTCCAGGTGTGCTGTCTCTGTTGTGGCATGGTTTGCTTAGTGTCATAGGACACTCCCGAATGGCTGCACGGGGATGCTGCCCTCGTGCCCACGGTGGACAGCTTCATCTTTGATCTGAGCCACAGTGATGGGCTGGCGGGGCCTCAGTTCTCTGCTGTCCCCTGCACTTACGTGCCGTCTGGGTGTCCCCCGCAGGCCATGTGTTTGTTCACGTGGTACCTAGGTTTCGTTGTACTCCAGATCCGAGCTCTGTGCTCTCAGATCCGGGGCCTGTAGAGCGCCAACCTCTGTCCCTGCACCTCGTCAGCCCGTTCACTCAAGAGCACATGCATTCCGTTCTTTTTTTTTTTTTTTTTTTTTTTGCTTTTTGGGTCACACCCGGCAATGCTCAGGGGTTACTCCTGGCTCTGCACTCAGGAATTACTCCTGGCGGTGCTCGGGGACCATATGGGATGCCGGGGATCAAACCCGGGCGGCACAGGCCGGCGCGTGCAAAGCAAACGCCCTACCCGCTGGGCTATCGCTCCGGCCCCCAATTCCGTTCTTTTTATGGAGCATGCATTTGTTAAACCTGTACTTTCTACAGCTCTGGATGCTGAGGATTTTCGTCTATCGGGCAATGCTCGGGGCTGGGCTATTCCCAGTGGCTATTCTCAGGCTATTCTCAGGGTCACTCTGTGGATCTCGAGCCACTGTGCAGTGCTGGGGAGTAAACTGACCCCAGGGCCCTCCATACTGCATCTGTTTCAATCCACTTAGCATTTCCCATCCCGCCTGTGTATTTACTTAAAGGCTCGTCATTTTCAGGGCTGGAGTGTGGGCTCATGGTAGAGCATTTGCCCTTCATTTGTGAGGCCCTGGGTCAGTCCCTGCCGTTCCCATGATAAAAAGAGGGGCCAGAGTTATAGGACAGCAAGGAGGGCATTTACCTTGTATGCAGTAGACCCAGATTTGATCCCTGGCCTTCCATATTGTCTTCTGAGCACACCCATAGTGTTCCCTGAGTGCAGAGCCAGGAGTAAGCCCTGAGCACCACCGGGTGTGGCCCCAAAAGACACGTAAACAAATAAAAGAGATTTCCCTAGTTTTGTGTTGGCATGTAGACCTGTGTCCGTGTCGGTTCTGCTCCGTGTGAGGTGGCATTTGTGTGGCATTTAAGTCCTTTTCGTTTCATGCCTGGGGCGTTCGGGCTGCTCCTGCCTCCTTTGTGGGCAGTGCTGTCTTGTCAGTGGTGTGTGACATTTGCATCTTTGTCAGAATCAGGTCAAGGGCTGGAGCAATAGTGTAGTGGGGAGGGCTTGCACATAGCCAACCCTGGTTCTATCCCGAGTACTGCCAGAAGTGATTCCTGAGTGCAGATCCAGGAGTAAGTCAGTCCGAAGCATCCGGGTGTGGCCCAAAAACAAAAACGACAAGAGAAGTCAGGTAGGGTCTTTGGAGCTGCCCTGGACTGTGGCCCAGCGGAGGCAGCCACGTAGACCCTGGCTGCAGTTGCGGTGTCAAGGCCCTTCAGCCCTGTGGGCTGCTCCAGGCTCCGGCCTGCAGGTGTGTGGGGCATTCTCTGCTGGTGGCTCTCCTGCCGCTGCCCCTTGCACAGCTCTCCTGTTTTGCTTCCTGCCCAAGCCTTAGAACCTCCTGGGACCATCTTGCTGTCTGTTCCTGCTTGCTGGTGGGGGCTGGTGTGGGGGTGCAGGGACGAGTAGGAGTTTGCTGCCTTTTCCTCCCCGAGTCTTCCATGGCCCCTGAGTCCTTCCCTTGGGAGGGGCCAGCGAGATGTATTGCAGAAGCGGGTTTCCCCAGGGCCGTCAGCTCACCCTGAGGCAGAGCGCTTTGATAGGTTCCCACCCACGGCTGCACTGTGGAAGGATCCTGGTCAGCATGCAGGGAGGTCTGTGTGGGGGATCAGGGGGGCACGGGGTCAGGGCTGAAGCACTGTAGAAAGGCTCAGTCTGGAACCTTAGCTCCAAGAGGGCCACAGGCGGGCGTGGAGGGGGCTGTAGACAGGCCTTGTGGGGCATCGAGGGGTGAAAGAGCGGCGGAGGGCCCAGCCCCTGCCTCAGTGCCTCCTGCGATTCCGGGAGCCCAGAGGTGTAGGCACCCCGGGCTCCGCAGGCTTTGTCCCCCTCAGTGGCACTTAAGCCTCCCCTGGCTTCCCAGAGGGGAGCTTTGGGACCTTCAGTCTCACGGGACGCCCGGCCTCTGTGGCCTCCATGAGAGCTGGAGGGACAGAACACAGCTGTGGGCCAGGGAGGCGCAGGGCAGGGTGGGGGGAACTGCACGACCCTGCGTGGGGTACCCCAGCCCCTCACCACCTGATGTTCGCCTTCTTGTCCCCACAGAGCAGCTGAGCCCGCCCAAGTGCCAGGGCGGCCGCGACCTGCACCCCGTGAATCTGGCCGTTAGGCTGCTCTCAAGCCAATGAACCCCATGAATCCCATGAAACCCGCCCTGCCCCCACACCGCACAGGTGAGCTGGGTGCGTGCCCACCGGGAGGGGACCCCCTGCTGTCAGCCCCAGCTTGGCCCGCACAAGGCTCACCTGCTCCCTCCACAGTGATGGTCCATTTGCTTATGAGGCGGTGCCTTGGCAGCAGAGCGTCACTCAGCCTGCAGGGTCCCTGTCCGTGGTTACGACCGTGTGGGAGTGGGCAACGCAGCGCAGAGCCAGGTGAGAGCCCCACCTGCGAACCTGCAGGCTGCAGGCCGGATCCCCCTGAAGAGACGTGCCCCCCTCTCATCCAGCCTCTGCATTCTGTCCTCGCTCCCAGGACAGGGAGAACACCCTGCCTTGGGGCTTCTGTTGCACGCCGTGGATTTACTTGAAGCCATGTACATAGCCAGTGTCTGTGAGTGCCTCTGGCTCTCTCCCTAGGTCCTGGGGGAGCCCTATGGGCCCTGCAGGAAGCCCCCGGCAGCTCCATGATGCCTGGCATGGTGGGCAGTGGCTCAGCCCTCAGCTCCCCACAGGGCCTCGGACAGCCAGCGTTTGGTGAGGGGGCGCTGCCAAGGGCTACGTGCAACAAGGGGTGTATGGCCGTGGGGGCTACCCAGCGGCCCCTGGCTTTAACACCGGGTAAGCTGGACCATACCCACCCCCTACCTCCCACCTGCAGCCTTGCCGGGCCCGGGGTCAGCGTCTCTGACATGGGCCCTTGGAAGTCGGTGCTACTGATGTGCGAATGACCTGCGTCCGCATGAGTGGGCCTGGGTGTGTGTGGGTCCTCCACGGGCAGTGAGCTGAGCCATGCCTCTCCTGCAGGTACGCTGGTGGCCGCGGGGGACCTGCAGGCCTGGGCGTCCCCTCCCACGCTGCTCGACCTTCCACAGACTTCACGCAAGCAGCAGCCGCCGCTGCTGTGGCTGCTGCTGCTGCTGCCACGGCCACGGCCACAGCCACGGCCACCGTGGCCGCCCCTTCAAGAGAAGCAGAGCCAGGAGCTGAGCCAGTATGGAGCGGTGAGGCCCTGCTGCCCGGCCCCCAACACACATGGGGTGCGAAGTCTGGGACTGAGCGTGTCTGCAGAGTGCTGGGGTGAATGTGGGGCTGGAGAGGACTGGGGCAGGGCCAGTGCCTACATTGGCGGGCCGCACCCCTCTCCCCTTCCTAGATGGGGGGCCGGGCAGTCTTTCAGCCAGTTCCTGCAGCATGGAGGAGCCGCAGGGCCCGGCAGCCTCAACCCAAGCGGCGTGGGAGGGCTCATGGGCCCTGCAGGCATGAACCCCACCCGGGCGGCGGCCATGGCGCCTCTGTATGCAGGACAGCGTCTGCCCCAGCACGGCTACCCAGGGCCCCGCAGACCCAACAGCTGCCCGGCAGGGACTCAAGAGAACCTACTCGAGCGAGGTGAGTGTGTGCCCTGCCCTGAGCTGGGATCTGGGGACAAGGGCCTCTTGTTCCCACCCCCCAACCCCCACATCTTGTTGCCCCCTCCACAGGTATACCCAGCACAGCAGTACCTGTCGGGGGGGCCAGTACGCTGCCTGGGCCCGGGCAGCACCCGGCCCCGTCCTCCTACCCGCTCACAGGCTGCCCCCACAGCAGGGCCTGGGCCAGTCCCTGCCCACGTCGGGTGCCCCCGGGCTGCATTACAAGGTGAGGGAAACAGCAGGGAGCTCTCAGGACCCCTTCGAGGGCCCAGGTTACTTGCATGTCCTTGGTAGAAATATGTCCCATTCCTGCCGCTTGCTCCGGGAAGCCCAGCTCAAGCACAGGTCTGCAGGGCACCAGGAACCCGGACCAGGTGGCAGGGCCAGCGCTGACCCCGGCTTCCTGGGTGAGGATTTCTAATCGGGAAGCCAGTATGCTCCTCTCTCGATGTTCTGGAAAACACGGAGCGCACACGGCAGAAGAGCGGAAGCCAGTGCTGGGAGGAAGGGGATGGGCCTGCCCGGTGTCCACGTCTAGCCTGCCCTATGCACCTGCTTCTCTCTCTGCAGCCCACAGAGGAGCTCAGCGGGCAGGGGCGGCTTCAGCGGGACCAGCATCAGCTACGGCCAGCCCAGCCTGAGCGGGGTACGGGAACCTGGCAGCTGGCGGGAGGTGCGGGGAGGGTAACCAGGAAGGTGCCCTGGGACTGCCACACCTCTTCCTGCCCAACCTTCCCCAGGGGTGGCCCCTGAGCAGACTCCGACCCCACTCTTGTGCCTTGCCTGTGCTCCACCCCACAGCCCCCGTTCCATCCCGGCTACCCCAGCTCCCCACTGCCGGGAGCCCCACGCCGCCCATGACCCCCAGCAGCAGCGTCCCCTACATGTCCACCAACCAGGAAGTCAAGTCTGCGTTCCTGCCTGACCTCAAGCCCAGCGTGAGCACTCTGCACCCGTCACCACCTGGTGAGTGCCACCACTTGGCCGGGACAGGGTACCTGGTGGGCAGGGCCGGCCCTGGGCTTCTGCAGACTTATTCAGGTCTATGGATCACGGCTAGGGAGGCGGCACCAGGGGCTGCGCATAGACGCTGCTTGCAGGAGCTGCTGCCTTGACCCTGCACATAGCGCTAAGAGCATGATCGAGGCCCCTTCATGTGAAACACACAGTCCCATCTCCTGAGCCCAGGACCGTGGAGCACTGCCTCTCCCCACCACGATTCAGGAGATTAATGACCCCACTCCCCAAGCCCGTTCCTGGCTTAGGAGTCCTGGTTTGTAGGTAGGGACATGGCTGCAGCTCGTGCTCTGTAAGAAATCAGTATCACATGGACTCTGCAGGAGGGACCCTTAGTGACACGCGGTGTGTGGCCCAGAGACAGAATCCCTGACTGCTGGAGGCCACCAAGCTGTCCTTTGCCCTCCAGCACCTGCTCGGCCACAGCAGGTGGCTTGTCACCTCCTTGGCCTCCCAGCCCCCTGAAAGCCTCAGAAGAACTTGTGACTGACTGGCCCGGAGGTGCCTTCGTGCTGGTGATTGGGCGCACCTGCTCCTGGACTGAGGCGCAGAGGGGCGGAGTCCACTGCCCCTGGAGGGTTCAGCCCCATCCAGAGTCAGGACAGTGCGGCCCTGCCCAGAGTGTCAGAGAGTATGACCCTGCCCAATGTGTGAGACAGGTGCAGCCCCACCCATTGTGTTTTTTTTTTTCTTTTTTGGATCACACCAGGCAATGTTCAGGGTTACTCCTGGCTCTTTGCTCAGGAATTACTCCTAGCGATGCTCGGGAGACCATATGGGATGCCGGGAATTGAATCTGGATCAGTTACATGCAAGGCAAACACCCTACCCACTGTGGAGTGTGTCAGGACAGGTGCGGCCCCACCCAGCGTGTCAGGACAGGTGCGGCCCCGCCAGGGTGTCAGGACAGGTGCAGCCCGCCCAGCGTGTCAGGACAGGTGCAGCCCCGCCCAGCGTGTCAGGACAGGTCGGCCCCACCCAGCGTGTCAGGACAGGTGCGGCCCACCCAGCGTGTCAGGACAGGTGCGGCCCCGCCCAGCGTGTCAGACAGGTGCGGCCCGCCCAGCGTGTCAAGACAGGTGCGGCCCCGCCCAGGGTGTCCGGATGGGTGCACCCCGCTCTGTCTGACACTGAGCCTGGGGCTTGGGAGAAGCCCGCACTACACTCACTAGCTGAGGTCCTGCAATGAGGTGCAGGTCCCTGGATTGGGGTGGAGGAGGCTCCCCGACACCTCACTCTGCGGACCTGCTCCAGGCAGCGGCCCGTGTGACGAGCTGCGGCTCACCTTCCCTGTCCGCGACGGTGTGGTGCTGGAGCCCTTCCGCCTGCAGCACAACCTGGCGGTCAGCAATCACGCCTTCCAGCTGCGGGACTCTGTCTACAAGACCCTGATGCTGAGGTGAGCCGTCCCGCCCCCACCCTACCCCACCCCCCCGCCCTGCTCCGCTCATGCCCTCCCCACACATAGGCCTGACCTGGAGCTGCAGTTCAAGTGCTACCACCACGAGGACCGGCAGATGAACACCAACTGGCCGGCATCCGTGCAGGTCAGCGTCAACGCCACCCCCTCACCATCGAGCGCCGGCGACAACAAGACCTCCCACAAGCCACTGCACCTGAAGCACGTGTGCCAGCCGGGCGCAACACCATCCAGATCACGGTCACGGCCTGCTGCTGCGTGAGTGCCAGGGGGTGTGGGGGCTGGACTGCTGCCTCGGGAGGGTAGGGCAGGGGGGGCTGCTGCAGGAGTGCAGGAGGGTACAGGCCCGCTGCTGGGTAGTGGGGGGTGGCTGCTGTGGGAGAGTGGGCTGGAATGCAGGGGGCTTCTGGGGATGCGGGGCTGCTGCAGGAGTGGGTGGGACAGTGATTCAGAGTCCTCGCTGCCCCACTGGCAGAGTGGAGGTGCTGCTGCATGAACCGGCCGTCTGGCCATGCGGGGCCCCAGGGGTGCAGGTGGTGTCTGGTGCCTGTCTGGCCTCTCCTGTGTGCTGTGGACCCAGACAGGGGAAGAGGGTCCGGCTGGCGGTGGAGTGCTGCCTGGCCCCAATTCGACACCCATCACTGCAGAGGAAAGAACAGAGACGGGCCATTAATTAGGGGCCTCGCCATTTCTGCTGGTCGGGCGGGTCGCTGGGTTTGCTGCTAAACGTTGGTTATGGAAGAGGCTCACCTGGAAGGAACCGGCAGACTCCGGTGTTCCCACCCCACCCTAGATTCCTGTGAGCGTCTCGGGTCCAGGCAGGGCAGCAGCAGTGCCGGCCTCTTCTGTGAACTGAGAGCAAGAGGGCGCAGGGTCGCCGTTGTTCCTGTGTCACAGGCACATGGAGCTGCCTAGGGGAGACAGGTGCTGGGGGCTGCCTGCACTGACTGTGCCCTGACTACGCTCCCTTTGCAGTCCCACCTCTTCGTGCTGCAGCTGGTGCACCGGCCGGCCGTGCGCTCCGTGCTCCAGGGCCTCCTGAAGAAGCGCCTGCTGCCCGCCGAGCACTGCATCACCAAGAGTGAGTGCCTGCACAGGGCATGGTCAGCCCGTGTGACCCAGGGCAGGGCAGCCGGCAGTGGTGTCCCTGCTCAGCAGCCCTAGGCTCAAAGCCTGTCCCCTGGCGTCACCAGTTAAACGGAACTTCAGCAGCGGCACCATCCCCGGCACCCCTGGTCCGAATGGAGAGGATGGCGTGGAGCAGACAGCCATCAAAGTGTCCCTGAAGTGTCCCATCACCTTCCGCAGGATCCAGCTCCCCGCACGAGGCCATGACTGCCGCCATATACAGGTGGGTTCATGCCACAGCACTGCGGGCTCACGAAGGGCGTAGACTGGGCACTGCCGTGGGCGCAAACCCAAACACCCTGCTGGACTCTGAGTACCTCGCCGTTGCTCTTATTTTTTTTCCTTCAAATTTTATTACACCACTTTTAGACATACAATTGCAAGATGCTCATGTCGAGTTTTGGTTCTACAGTGTTCCAACACCCATCCCTCCACCCAAACCCATCTCCCATCACCAATGCCCCCCACATCCTCTCCCCCTCCCACACCTCAACTGCTTGGCGGTTTCTGTATGTCTTTTCTCTCCTCTCTATCTCTCCCTCCTGCCTAACTTTCCTACACCTTGTAGAATGCAGTACATTAAAGAACATAACTGTTTCCACTAGTTTGATGGACTTAGGGGCCTCTTGGTCAGCGTCCAGACAGAGATTATGGCGGCTAATGTGGTGGGCGAGTCTCATCCGGCTGCTTCCGGGACCCCTCAGAGGTGATGGGCCCACTGCCAAAAACCCATCTGTCCACCTGGGGGCCCCATGGTCAGCTGAGCCTGGGGAAAGCTGAGTTCCAGCTTCCCCAGCCGCGTCTGAGGCCCCGCACGCTATGGCTGGTTGCCCCAGGGGCAGCTCCTGGGCGGGGCCACCAGGCTCAGACAAAATGGAGGGGGAAGGGCCAGCCCCACCTGACGAATTCCCAGTGATTCCCGCTTCTGGGAGCTGCCTACCTGGGCTCGAACTCGTTTTGCTCTGTTAATCTGGTCTTGAGGTAGCATCCCTCCCGGGCGGGCGGGTTGAACTGCTGCAGCGTCCGGACAGCGAATATGGCGGCTAATGTGGTGGGCGAGTCTCATCCAGCTGCTTCTGGGACCCCCCAGAGGTGATGGGCCCACTCCCAAAACCCATCTGTCTACCTGGGGGCCCCATGGTCAGCTGAGCCTGGGGAAAGCCGAGTTCCAGCTTCCCCAGCCGCGTCTTACTTATTTTGCTTATTTCTCTGAGCACAAGGGGTCTAGTGTCAGGGGCTCAGTCTAAGAGACAGACTCTGGTACTGTCTGCTTCCTACACCATCCCTGCTTTCTGCTCTGCCCGCGCGGATACGCTCAGCCCAGCTCTCTGACTCCTGCTTTGGCCACATGCAGTCCAGTCCTGGGGAAGCACCCCCCCAAACCCTCTGTAGAATGAAAAGCCAGTTCTTGGGAGCTGCCAGCGGAGCCCTTTGCACCTGCCTCCTCCCTCGCTGTGCTCCTCACCTCTGTACCCTCACGCAGTGCTCCCACCCCCTCCCCTGCCCTCCCACACCAGGGGCTGCCAGCCCTCACTTCCTGTCTCTCCACAGTGCTTTGACCTTGAGTCATACCTTCAGCTCAACTGTGAACGGGGACCTGGAGATGCCCTGTGTGCAAGTGAGTGTGTCAGGGACAGGGGGACCGTGTGTGTTAGGGATGGGGGGTATGTTGTGTCGGGGACGAGGGTACATGTATGTCGCAGGGATGGGGGGACTTGTGTGTGTGTGTGTGTGTGTGTGGGGGATGGGGGGACCCGTGTGTGTGTATGAGTGTGTCAGGGATGGGGGGGACCTATATGTGTGTCAGGGATGGAGGGATTTGTGAGTGTGTGAGTGTGTCAGGGATGGGGGAACCCATGTGTGTGAGTATGTTAGGGATGGGACGTGTGTGTGTTTGGGACAAGGATTGTGTTCGGGGGACCCATGTGTTAAGGTGTCAGAGACAGGGGGACCCTTGTCTGTGTCAGGGATGGGATCACATGTCTGTGTGTCAGGGACTGGTACGTGAGCGTGTCAGGGACAGGGAGACTCGTGTGTGAGATTGTGTAGGGACAGGGGGACCGTGTGTGAGTGTCAGGGGTGGGTTCATACTTACTGGAGGCCATCCTAGCAGTTGTCATACACAGTTCCAGGAAATGCTTTGTCAGGTATTTGGGGTTTAGGGCAGGACCTGGTCTGGGCACCATACAGGGTTCATGCAGGCTGGCGCACACTTGGCGCAAGAGGAGAGCAGGACCTGAGTCCCGTCTCTTTGTTCTCTGTAGCAAGACGGCGCTGCTGGAGGGCCTGGAAGTGGACCAGTACATGCTGGGCATCCTGATCTACATTCAGAAGTGAGTGCCCCCTCCACCACCACAGGTGCCCGGCCCAGCTGGACATGTCATTGCTGGGCCACCACGGGAACAAGCAAGCTTGGTACCAGGCCATAGTCTGAGTGCCCTGTCCATCCTGCCAGTGTGTCTGAGGACACGGTGTCCGTGAGGACGTGGAATGTGCTCACTGGCACGAGTGTTTGTGTGAGTTTAGTGTTTGGGCCACACCCACCAGTGCTCAGGGCTCATTCTTGGCTCTGTGCTCAGGGATCACTCCTGGTGGGGCTTGGGGACCTTGGGAGGTGCCGGGGATCAAACCAGATGGGCCAGGTGCAGGAGAAGCCCCTACTTGCTCTCCCCTGTCTCTCTGGCCGGGCTGTGGACATCGGAGCAGTTCTGTGTGGAGCTGAGCCTGCACTGTCCACACAGCTCTGACTACGAGGAGGTCACCATCGACCCCGCGTGCAGCTGGAGGCGGTGCCCGTGAAGCCCGAGCTGCACAGCAAGGAGGAGGCGGACGGGCCAGTGCTGAAGCGCTGCCGCACCGTGAGCCCAGCCCACGTGCTGCTGCCCAGCGTGATGGACATGATTGCCGCGCTGGGCCCTGGGGCCCCTTTTGCCCCCCTGCAACCACCTCCGGCCCGGCCCCCGGAGACTACCCGAGCCAGGGTGAGCAAGCGAGCGAGTGAGCAGACTGGTCAGGCAACACTGTGTCCACAGCGCCATCCTCGTGACCCCTGCAGGCCACACCCCTTATTTGTGATTTGGGCTTAGGGCTGCCCCCCCCCCTGCATGTGCGGCTCCAGGACTCTTGCCGCTACCCACCTGTCCTGCTGCAGGTTCCAGCTTCCTGGGCCCTGGCTCCTTCCCTGACTCCTTCCTGCCCACCACACCCGGCACCCCGACACTTCCTGACTTCGCGCCTGGGCCACCCCCCCATCTCCTACCAGTCCGACATTTCCAGCAGCCTCCTGGCACCAGACAAGCCCGCCCCCTGTGTTCCCAGCCAGGTGAGTGCGCAGCCAAGGGGTCGTTCCCAGGGTGTGGGGCTGCTGTACCAGTCTCTCCTTCTCCCCCTCAGATGGTACCAGCAGGGCATCTGGACCCAGCCCACAACCCTGGACCACCAGGACTCCACGCCCCAACCTTGGCGCCCCCAGGACCCCAGCTGCACCACCCAGACCCTACCCAAGCCTCCCGACAGCCCCTGCGCCAAGTGAGCTCCGGTCCAGCTGGCGAGCTGGCCTTTAATCCTGCCACGGGTGCAATGGGGCCCCCCCATGCCTGGTGGTGGGGAGGCCCCGGAACCAGCCCTGGGCGTGAGTGCAGACCCCGGGTGCCAAGACATTTGGGTACAGGGCTGGGAGGCTAGTTAGCTGAGTCCACGGGCTTCAGATGAACCATGCTGACCCTGAGATACAGTGAGGCATGGGGGGTCAGGCAACGGCTACTCTGGGAGACAAGTGGGAGAGGAAGAGTGGGGCGGGGAGCTCCTACAGCACCTGTCTCGGGTAGTCTTTGGCACGGAGTATTGGAGACCGTGGCTGCGGGTCTGGGCTGACATTACTCTGGTCACCTGTCAGCCCATCTGGCCTCTGAGATACAGGCCCACTGCTGTCCTAGAGGAAACTCACGCCAGGCAACGGGCTCTGGCTCTGCTGAGGCCCTGACCCCAGGTCTTGGGACTCGGGGACTGGCCAAGGGGCTGGGGGCAGAGAGGCCACAGCCCTGCATCACCCAGCCTGGCTCAGACCCTTTGCCCGCCTGCAGCTGCTGCCAGAACTCAGCAACCCTGACGAACTGCTGCCCTACCTGGGCCCGGCGGACCTGCCCAGCAGCAGCAGCGACGACCTGCTCGCCCTGTTTGAGAGCAGCTGAGCTGGCACAGCTACGGCCGCACACAGAGTCGGGCCTGGGCCGGAAGCAGCGTCCAAGGGGACCCGGGCAGCCACTCCACAGCGGGGAGTGTGAGCTGCCCCCCTCACATGTCTCCCCCAGCATTGCCCAGCACTGCCCTCACCCCCATTCCTGCCCTCCTACGTAGCTTGCCCATCTGTCCACTCTTGCTTGCTCCCACTCGCCACGTCATGTCCAGTGACCACCCTTGTGTTCGGCTCTTCCAAGACCCACAGGTCTGCCGCAGGGCGGGTGATGTGTCCTGGCTGCAGTCGGGGCTCCTCCACTCCTGCTCCAGGGGGAGGTCCGGGGTGGACATTGAAGCACAATGTATGTGTAGAGACATTCACTGCTGGGCACCAGGCCTTCTTGTGCCCCCCTCCAATTGGCCTGCGTGTCCAGCTCCCCAGCAGGCTGTCAGGCTGCCCAGGTGTCCCTGTGCCCCCTGAGGCCAGCCTCCATGTCCAGTTCCCTGGCAGGCTGCTTGGGCTGTCTGGATGTCCATGTACCCCCCCAAGGCCAACCTCTGTGTCCAGTTCCCGGTGGGCTGTTAGGCCGTCTGGGCTCCCTGCCCCCCAGAGGCCGACCCGCCTGTGTCCAGTTCCCCGGTGAGCTGTTAGGCCGTCTGGGCTCCCTGCCCCCCCAGAGGCCGACCTGCCTGTGTCCAGTTCCCCGGTGAGCTGTTAGGCCGTCTGGGCTCCCTGCCCCCCCAGAGGCCGACCCGCCTGTGTCCAGTTCCCCGGTGAGCTGTTAGGCCGTCTGGGCTCCCTGCCCCCCAGCCCTACCCCCCAGAGGCCGACCAGTCTCTGTGTCCAGTTCCCCGTGGGTTGTTAGGCCGTCTGGGCTCCCTGCCCCCCCAGAGGCCGACCAGCCTGTGTCCAGTTCCCCGGTGGACTGTTAGGCTGTCTGGGCTCCCTGCCCGCCCCCAGATGCCGGACCAGCCTGTGTCCAGTTCCCCGGTGGGCTGTTAGGCCGTCTGGGCTCCCTGCCACCCCCCAGAGGCCGGCCTCCGTGTTCTGTTCCCCAAGGACTGTGGGCTGTCCAGGTGTCCCTGTGCCCCGTGAGGCTGGCCTCCATGTCCAGTTCCCCTGCGGGCTCCTCACCCCTTTCTCCCGGGAAAATGAGCACTTAGCCAGCCCTGCTGTGTTTTTAAATCCCCGTCCCCCCAGATACACACACCCCCTCCTTCCATCGAGCCCGTGCCCTGGGGAGGAGCCCTGCATCACTGGCTCAGCGCCCAGCAGTGCCCGTCTGTGCCCGTCTATTAAAGGTCTCCCTCCCAGTGGCCCTGCCATCTCCTTCGTCCTCCACTGGGGCGGCTGGGTGGGGCCCTGAGTACACCAGCCTCAGCCCAGCCAGTCCCACCCAGGGCTGCATTTTCTTTGTCCCTGGAATTTTCCAACTTGGCTTCAGCTGGAGAGCTCTTTGGTGACGTGTCATGGGGCTGGTGACACATTTACCTCTGTGTCACCATCATGGGGGGCGCCCTTCTGGCTGGCAGTGCCTCTGCTCAGGGGCGGGGATGTGTGAGCTCCATAGTCAAGGGACTGGGAGTGTGGGTCCAGCCATCCCTTGGGTACTGCCTGGGAGCTGTTGACCATGGGCTGCCGCAGTGCACATTCTTGCCCTCCGGGAAATGTGTTTGCAGCTTTCCTGAGAGCTCGGCAGGGCAGGCCCAGCCTCACCCAGCCTAGGGATTGGGGGTGGGGGGGTGTGGACAGGCCTCAGCAGGGCACCTCCTGCATCTACAGCCAGCCTGGGTGGAGTGCAAGGGTGCGTCCTTCTTGGGGTGGGGAGGCAGGCCGGGATGCGTGCTGGCCGTGAGCTGACTGAAGATCGCTGTGTCTCCAGTGGCTTACAAGTCTGGCTACAGCGCAGATGAACAAATGGCTGCCAGCTCCTCTCGGGCCCCCAGCATTAACGGAGAGTGAGAAATGGCAGAGTGGGCACATGGAGACCAGAGCCCAGGCACCCGGTGCAGTGTGGGTTGGTGGTCATGTGCATGCAGAGGGTTGCCACCAGTCCTGGGCATAATGACCTGCAGAAACAGCTTGAGGCCTAGGGGGACACACTATCTGGCGTGATAGTGCCAGGAGTCCAACCTGGGGTCAGGCGTTTGTGTTACGTCTCTGGTGCAGAGCCAGGAGAACCCTGGCTTGCTGGGTGTGGCCCAAAAAGAAAAAAAAAAGATAAGACCAAAAAAAAATTTTTTTTTTAATTTTTAAAAAATGATAAAGCAAAGAGATTGGAGACAGGACAGGGGTTCAGGCACTTGCCTTGTACATAGCTGACCTGGGTTTGCTCCCCAGCACCACATACCCCAAGGAGTGCCAACAGTACCCCCCCCACACTCCCAAAGATACATAAAACAGAAGAATTAAGCCAGTTGCCACAGCACTTCTATGGAATCGCTGGGTGGGCTCGGAAACTGTCAGTGTTTGTGACCTGATTCTCAGGAGCAAACAAATTCTGCACTTCCTGTGTTAGTGTGCATGTAGCAGCCACTGTAAAGTTAAAGCCAGAGATGCAGAGCACCCCACAGTGGCACAGGGCACCCGCTGCCCGCCCCACAGTGGCACAGGGCACCCCGCTGCCCGCCCCACAGTGGCACAGGGCACCCCGCTGCTCAGTACACAGCACAGAACATTCTGCTGCCTTCCCGTAGCAGCAGACATTTCCATCATTTAACTTTGCAATTTGTTCCAGTGCCAGAGGATGTGCCCAGCTAGGTGGGGGCAGTGCCCAGGTCAGACCCAAGGCTTCACATGCATGGCCTGAACTGCAGTCCTGGGCCCAAAACATGTTTCAATAATGTCTGAGGGGTACCCTAGCCAGGTTCCAGTGGTCATTTGGAGACACACTCATGCATGCAAGCAGAATCTCTCCACAGTCACATCCCTGAGGCTCCAAATAGGACATGTGTGTGTGGGGGGTGGCAGCAGTGCTTGGGGCAGCTTCCAATCTGGGTGTCAAGCCTGGGACCCCACCTACTCTGTGCCCTCACCCCCGCCTCTGAACTATCTTCCCGCCACAGAATGCTCATTCGGTTTTGTATTGGGACCACACCCAGCTGTACCTATGGAACATGCAGACAACCTGGGCAGTTGCAGCCCGCATCCTAGAAGACTGCGTGGAATAGTGACCCGGATCACGTGACAGGTCTGAGGCAGGTTCCTGCGGAACACCTCACCCATCACGGAAGCTGTAATGAAACTAGAAGATTGACAGATCTGCGGAAGTTCAGTAACACTGACGACCAGAGTCAAAGAATCAAGCACAACTGTCGTTTGAGAAAATGACTGACACTGATTGGGAAAGCAGTTTGGAGAATGTACAGCTGGTGGAACGAGTATACAGGGGTTAAGGCACGTGGCTTGCGCGCAGTTAACCCAGGTTCAATTTCTGGCACCACAGATGGTCCCCAGGCCCAGCCAGGAGTTCCCTGAGCACCACCACCAGGTGTGGTGCAAAGCATCCCCTCAAAAAAAAAAAAACCTAAGAGTTTTGGATGCTGAAGAGAGAACCCAAGGGATCAGATCCATGCTTTGCATTTGCAAGGTCCCAGTTTGGTCCCCAGTACCATAAGTACCATTACTTCCAGGGTGACCTTCCAAGAAAAGAAGGGGGAGGGAAGCACTGGATTAATAGTACAGCAGGTAGTATGTTTGCCTTGTATACAGCTGGCCTGGGCTCAATCCCTGGCACTCCATATGATCTCCCGGGCCCCACCAGGAGTGATCCCTGAGCACAGAGCCAACCAAGAGTAACCTCTGAGGGGCCAGAGTGATACCACAACGGGTAAGGCGTTTGCCTTGCATGTGGCTGACCCAGGTTCGATCCCCAGCATCCCATATGGTCCCCTGAGCACTGCCAGGACCAATTCCTGAGTGAAGAGCCAGTAGTAACCCCTGAGCACGCTGGGTGTGACCCAAAAAAAAGCAAAAAGTAACCTTTGAGCCTCACTGGGTGTGGCCCAAAAACAAAACTTAAAAATTACAGGGAGGGGCCGAGCGATAGCCCAGCGGGTAGGGCGTTTGCCTTGCACGGCGGCGGCCTGCGCCGGCCCGGGTTCGATCCCCGGCATCCCATATGGTCCCCCGAGCAACGCCAGGAGTCATTCCTGAGTGGAGAGCCAGGAGTAACCCCTGAGCATCGCCGGGTGTGACCCAAAAAAGAAAAAAAAAAAAAATTACAGGGGAGGGGCCGGAGCGATAGCCCAGTGGGTAGGGTGTTTGCCTTGCACGCGGCTGGCCTATGCCGGCCGGGTTCGATCCCCGGCATCCCATATGGTCCCCCAAGCACCGCCAGGAGTAATTCTTGAGTGCAGAGCCAGGAGAAAACTGAGCATTGCCGGGTGTGACCCAAAAAAAAATTATAGGGGCTGGAGAAATAGCATAGCAGGTAGGGCGTTTGCCTTGGCACGTAGCCAACCCAGGTTTGATCCCCTGGCATCTCATATGGTCCCCTGAGCACCACCAGGAGTAATTCCTGAGCATTGCCGGTGTGACCCAAAAAATATATATATCTTTTATATAAAGCAATGTGTGTATATATATGCATTGCTTTTTGTTTATATATATATATATATATGTGTATATATGTGTGTGTGTGTGTGTGTATATATATATATATATCCTGCCCCTTGAGATGTTGCAGGTGTGGCTGCCGTGCCCTGCTGCATCGACAGGTGGCAGACAGGAGAGAGGCTTGCCTACGCCCAGGGCTCTGCCCCGTGGTCCCTGGATGTTTGATAGTCTGACGTAGAAAATGACTGGGCCCCTGGGATGAACCCAGAGCCACAGCAGAGCCTGGCAAGCTACCCGTGGTATATTTGGGTGTGTGTGTGTGTGTGTGTATACACAGATATGTATGTATATGAGGGTGGACTCATGCCACACTCCACATCCTCTACAGGAGCCAGAGCAATAGTATAGCAAGTAAGGCACTTGCCTTGCATCCTGGATTGAAATCAGCATCCCATATGGTCCTCCAAGCACCTATGGTCCTCCAAGCACCAACAGGGAGTGATGCCTGAGCACAGAGCAAGGAGTAAGCCCTGAGCACTGCCAGGTGTGGCCCCAAAACACAAACGAGTAACAACAACAAAAGCTGCTCTCATCCAGGAAGGCAGGAGATCCAGGTTCTATTCCTGGCACCTTACCATCCCACCTACTGGAAGCAACTCCTAACTACTGTTTGGAGTTGGGTACAGCCCCAAACTTTTAAAATTCTTCCTTTGCCATCCCAGCCCTGAGGCGACCACTGTTCAAAGTTCCGTGTTAGGGACCGGAGCTATAGCACAGCGGGTAGGGTGTTTGCCTTGCACACGGCCGACCTGGGTTCAATCCCCGGCATCCCATATGGTTCCCCGAGCACTGCCAGGAGTAATTCCTGAGAGAAGAGCCAGAAGTAACCCCTGAGCGTCACCGCGTGTGACCCAAAAAAAAGTTCTGCATTAGGTCCCAGAGGCAGCGGGGCTCTGCATGCGTGCCCAGCAAACCCCAATGGCCCCTGCATGCCCGGAGTCTGAACCATGCTGCAGTTAGGTCCCCTGGGAAGAAAAAGCCTGGTAGGCAACTCGGGTATCAGGGTGGCTGCATGCTTCCCTATGGGGCTCACACTCTACAGGTGCACATCTCAGCTGTGGGCCTCATGCCACACGTAGCTGGTGGCTGGCAGCAATGGATGGAAGGAGCAACAGCAAGTGAGCAAGGGATGAGCCCAGGGGCAGGAGCAATAGCACAGCAGGTAGTGTGCTTACCTTGTGTGCAGCCAACCTGGGTTCTATCCCCGGCATCCCATATGGTCCCCCAAGCAGTGCCAAGAGTAATTCCTGAGCCAGGAGTAACCCCTGAGCATCACGGATGTGACCCCCCCAAAAAAAAGTGAGCCCAGATACCAGCACAGTACACAGGTCGCCTAGGTTTGACCCCTGTGCCACATGGTTTCTTGAGCACTACCAGAAATGGCCTGAGCACTGCTGGGCGTGCTCCTAGCCCAGGAAGGCAGCTCTCAGCAGTATCAGCTGTGGGTGGGTGAGGATCACCTGCTCCCCTGTGGGGCTGAAACAGAGGGTCAGGTACAACATCCCTGCACCCTAGGGGTTCTGTTCTGGGACACCCCCTCCTGAAAAGCAAGGGTCCCTACAGGACAGATCACAGCCCCTAGGAACTCTCTAGAGCTTCTCTTACACCTGCTGGCCTTGCCTTTGGGGCCCAGGTTCCCTGGGTGCACACCACAGCTACAGAGGGTCTGCCTCCATTGCTGTTCCTCTACATGCTGCACCTAAGCCAGCTGGTCTCCCTCACAGCTTCCCAGGACACAGCTCCCATGGGTTCTACTCAAGGAGTATGGGTAGGGTTAGGTTGGTTTATATTAGGGGGTAATATTAGGGGTATTTTACTTAGGATAGGGTTAGAATTAGGTTAGGGTTAGGTCTAGGGTAGGATTAGTATTAGGGCTAGGATTAAAGTAGCATTAGGGTAGGGTTAGTGTTAGAGTTAGAATTAGGTCTAGGGTAGGATTAGAGTCAGAGTTATCATAAATTAATGTTAGGGTCTGGTAGGGGTTAGCTTTAGAGTTAGGATTTGGCTGCACCAGGTGGGTTTCTTGAGTCTTGTGCCTCCCTTAGACTCCAGCAGGCCCTGGTGAGGTGTTTGACTGACCTGACTCTTGTCTCTTCTGTCCCCTGGACTAGCCTCTCATTCTCGATATGGCATCGTGGTGGTTCTTTATGAGCCTGAGGTATAGAATAGTGCTCCCAGTTGTCTCCAATTTCTGAGGATGATAGTTTGTCACTAAGCGCCATGTAGGTTTGGTACCAAGGAGATCTGAGGAGTGAATATGATAACCTGTAAGCAGACACAACCTGTGACTCTGATAAGTAATGTGTCCTCAGGGGCCACAGCATCTGACTGTGGGTTGGGCTTTTCCCCGACATATCGTTTACCTGGGTTTCATTCCTTTTTTTTTTTTTTTTTTTTTTTTTGGGTCACACCCGGCAACGCTCAGGGGTTACTCCTGGCTCTGCACTCAGGAATTACTCCTGGCGGTGCTCGGGGACCATATGGGATGCCGGGGATCGAACCCGGGCGGCATGGGCCGCCGCGGACAAGGCACACACCCTACCCACTGGGCTATCGCTCCGGCCCCATGGGTTTCATTCCTGGCATCAGATAAAATCTCCCCAATCCTCACCAGGAGTTATCCTTAAGCACAGAGCTAAGCATAAACCCTGAGCACTGCCAGTGTGGCCCACAAATCAAACAACAACCCCAAAAAATGCATACACATGGGGGCCGGAGAGATAGCACAGCGGGTAAGGTGTTTGCCTTGCATGCAGCCGACCTGGGTTCGATTCCCCGGCATCCCATATGGTCCCCCGAGCGCTGCCAGGAGTAAATCCTGAGTGTAGAGCCAGGAGTAACCCCTGAGCATTGCCGAGTGTGACCCAGAAAGCAAAAAAAAAAAAAAAAAGCATGCACAAAATTAAAAAAATACCCCAGAGAATGGGATTGTGTATTTGCAAATCACAAATCACAAATCAGTCTGATAAACTGAATATTTAGAATATGTATAGGGAGGGCCCGCAGGAGGGCGGCTTGCCATGCCGGCTGGGTCGATCCCGGCTCCCATATGGTCCCCGAGGAGTAATTCCTGAGTGCAGAGCCAGGAGCACCCCGCGCGGGTGACCAAAAAAGAATATGTATAGATAGCTCTTGAATTTAACAAAAAAAAGCAACTTAAAAAAGTGCAAAAGAGGGGCCAAAGAGGGCCAGAGATAATACAGCCAGTAGAGTGTTTGCATGTGGCTGATCCAGGTTCGATCCCAAAAATCCCATATGGTCCCCTAAGCACCACTAGGAGTAAGTTCTGAGTGCGATGTGAAGTAACCCCTGGGCATTGCCAAGTGTGACCCTAAAGGCAAATAACGGGGTAGGGAGGCAAAGTGATAGTACAGTGGGTATTGTGTTTGCCTTGCATGCAGTCAACTCATGTTTGATCCCCAGCACCTCATATGGTCCTCTGAACACTTCCAGGAGTCACTCCTGAGTGCAAAGCCAGGAGTAACCCCTGAGCATTGCCAGGTGTTGCCCATAAAGCAAATTAAAAGTGGGCAAAGACTGGGGCCGGAGCGTTAGCACAGCAGGTAAGGCGTTTGCCTTGCAAGTGGCCGACCTGGGTTCAATTCCCCGGCATCCCATATGGTCCCCTGAGCACTGCCGGAGTAAATCCTGAGTGTAGAGCCAGGAGTAACCCTTGAGCATTGTTGGGTGTGACCCAAAAAGAAAAAAAAAAAAAGTGGGCAAAGATGTGAATAGAAATGTCTTCAGGGCTGGAGCGATAGCCCAGCGGGTAGGGCATTTGCCTCGCATGCAGCCAACCCGGGTTCGATTCCCCGGCATCCCATATGGTCCCCTGAGCACTGCCAGGAATAATTCCTGAGCGAAGAGCCAGGAACAATTCCTGAGCATCGCCGGGTGTGACCCCCAAAAAAGGAAAAAAGAAATTTAAAAAAAAATAAATGTCTTCAAGGAATATCAACAAATAGTTTAAAGCCCATGAAAAGATGTTCAACATCGCTAATCAATAAGACAATGCAAATGAAGTGTTCGGGAACTAGCACAATGGGTAATGGGTAATCTTGCACATGGCTGACCAGGGTTTAACTCCCAGCACTCCATAAGGTCGCTAGCCCAGGAGTGAGCCCAAGGTTAGGAATAAGTCCTGAGCACCACTGGGTTTAACCCCCAAATGACAATAAAAAAGACAATGCAAATCAAAACTGCAATGAGATCCTAACTCATTACTCTGGTGATGATAAAAAGCACCCAGCATTCACTATCACTATCACTATCCTCCCGTTGATCATCTATTTGCTCGAGCGGGCACCAGTAATATCTCCATATGTCCTGTCTCACGCTAGTAGAGCCCAAGGGCATCTGCTTGCTCCAGGAACATAAAGAGCCTCAAACTATTATATTAGGTCATGGGTATAAACTAATATAATTGTTACTGGTATTTGGCATATCAAATACAACACGGGCAGCTTGCCAGGCTTGCGTGCAGGTGGCATACCCTTGTAGTCACCTCTAAATATAGCATTTATAGATGAACCACGCGCCGCTTATGGCCGTGCGAGACGGGCTGTGATAGGCTGTCTCTGGGTGGAGTTCTGACGAGAGGGAAGTCTGGGTGTGGAAAATGGCAGCCCGAAGGAGTGGGGGGTCATCTGGCTTGTGCAGCTCTGCTGGGGTGGCGGGCCAGGGCTAGAACCCGCCATCCCTCCCAGGCGCCTCGTGAGTGGCTGGGCACAGGGAGAGCAAGTAACAGCTCTGCCCCATGTCTATAAGTCTCTGGATCAGCATACCTGGGCCGGATTGAAAAAAAAAATATATCAAAGATATACAAGGTACTGACAGAACCTTACAAGAAAAATTATCCAACCCCATCAAAAAAATGGGGATAAGAAATGAACAACAACTTCCTCAAAGAAATATAATGGCCAAAAGGCACAATGAAAAAATGTTCTTCATCAGTAATCATCAGGGAGATGCAGAACAAAACAACAATGAGATATCATCTCAACAACAGAGACTGGCACACATCCAAAAAAAACAAGAGCAACCGGTGCTGGTGGAAATTAAGGGAGAAAGGGACTCTCCTACATTGCTGGTGGAATGCCGACTGATCCAGCCTTTTTGGGAAAACGTACGAACATTCCTCAAAAAATTGAACATTCCTCAACTAGTAATTGAGCTCTCATTTGACCCAACAATACCACTTCTGAAACTATATACTGGAGGCCCAAAAACAAAAAGCAGAAATACCATCTGCACTTCTATGTTCACAGCAGCACTATTTACAATAGCCAGAATCTGGAAACAACCTGAGTGCCCAAGAATAGACTTGGATAATGAAACTATGGTACATCTACACAGTGGAATACCATGCAGCTGTTAGGAAAATGAAATCATGACTTTTGCTTATAAATGTATGGACATGAAGAGTATCATGCTGAGTGAGATGAGTCAGGAGGAAAGGGACAGATGTAGAATGGCTGCATTCATTTGTGGTATATAAAATATAGTATGAGGGCCGGAGCGATAGCCCAGTGGGTAGGGCGTTTGCCTTGCACGCCGGCCTGTGCCAGCCCAGGTTCCATCCCCGGCATCCCATATAGTCCCCCCAAGCACCGCCAGGAGTAATTCCTGAGTGCAGAGCCAGGAGTAACCCCTGAGCGTTGCCGGGTATGACAAAAAAAAAAGCAAAAAAAAATATATAGTATGAGAGGGCCAGAGTGATAGTACAGCAGGGGAGGGCATTTGTCATGCATGTGGCCAACCTGAATTGATCCCCAGCATCCCATATGGTCCCATATACTCCCGAGCACCGCCGAGAGTAAACCCTGAGTGTAGAGCCAGGAATAACCCCTGAGCATGACCCAAAAAGAAAAAAAAATCTTTTCCCCCTGGCTTTGGCGTCACGCACGCAGCAGTGCTCAGGGCTTACTTCTGACTCTGTGCTCAGGGATTGCTCCTGTGAGAGCTCATGGGACTAAATGGGGTGCCTGAGATCGATACAGCAAGTAGGAGTCTTGCTTTGCATGCACCTTACCCACTGTACTATCTCTCTGGCTCTACATCGAAGCACTTTTGTGAGTATTGAACAATGGCTAGACAGACGTTAAGGTGCTTATCTTGCATGTGGCTGGTCCCACTTCCATTGCCAGCATCCCATACGGTAGCACAGAGGGGTGACCCCTAAGCACAGGAATGCTTACTTACTCCTGACCCCTAAGCCAGGAGTCAATGCTGAGGCTTTGAATAATCAGATGGAGGAGACGGAGAGACAGGAGAGGGATTAAGGCACTTGCCTTGCATCCTGCCATCCTATTCACTCTCCAGCACCATATATAGTCCAGGGCTCTGCCTGGGGTAACTCCTGAGCCAAGGGCACCTAAACCCTACTGGACGTGGCCTCAAACCAACCAAACAACCCCATAAAACAAAAAACAAGCAGATTAATGGCATATAAGCTTGACCTCAATAAAACTATTTTAAAAATATTCTTAAAGGTCTGGGTTCGATCCCCAGCATCCCATATGGTCCCCGAGCACCGCCAGAGTAATTCTGAGCAAAGAGCCAGGAGAAACCCTGAGCATTGCCGGGTGACCCAAAAAGCAAAAAAAAAATATTCTTAAAATTGGGGCTGGAGCGATAGCCCAGCGGGTAGGGCGTTTGCCTTGCGCGGCTGGCTGTGTCGGCCCGGGTTCGATCCCGGATCCCATATGGTCCCCTGAGCACCGCCAGGGTGATTCCTGAGTGCAGAGCCAGGAGTAACCCCTGAGCATTGCCGGGTGTGACCCAAAAAGCAAAAAAAAAAAAAAATTAATGAAAGAAAATATATATCACTGTCCACTGTCCAGCCCAAAGGATAGTACAGCAGGGAGGGTGATTACCTTGCACACGGCCGATCTAGGTTCGATCCCCGATACCCCATAGATCTCCAGAGCTCCATCAGGAGTAATTTCTGAGTGCAAAGCCAGGAGTAATCCCTGAGCACTGCAGGGGTAGCCTCAAAACAAACACGCAGAAATGACTATTTTCAGACTCAACTAGAGTGAGTAATCAGCCACTCCGTAGTGGGCCTCGGAGTCACGTCCTCATGCTGCTCCCGACCTGGTCCACCCCCTCCCCAGCAGGCCCTCAGGTGTCCTGAATGTGTGCCCCCATCCCTCACACAGGCAAGATGCTCTGTGCCACAAAGCAGCACCTACACATTCCCTAGTCCTACACTGCTTTTCAGGGAAATGCTGGGTGCTGTTGAGATTTCTAGTTACTCTGAACAGCTTTTCTTTGCCTTTTGGGGGGCCACACATGGTAGTGCTGAGAACTTACTCCTAGGTCTGAGCTCAGGTTTCTGGTGGCCTTGGGGGACCACATATAGTGCTGGGGATTGAGCCCAGGTCAGCAGCATGCTAGACAAGTGCCCTGCCCTTGGTACTGTTGCTTTGACCCTTTCTTCCCTCCCCTCCCTCCCTTTTATTTCCCTTCAACTCCCTCCTTCCCTTCCCTTTTCCCTTTTCATTTCGGCCACACCCAGCAGTGCTCAGGGCTTACTCCTGGCTCTGTGCTCAGGGATCAATCCTGGCAAGGCTTGGGTGACCATATATATGTGGTCGGGGATTGAACTCAGGTCAGCTATGTGCAAGGCAAATGTCTTATCCCCCCCCCCCACCTCTCTGTCTGGCCCCTTGCCCAGCTTTCCTGACTTCAAATCGCCAGTTTGCAGCCCATTCTGCTGGGACTATCTTCCAGCTGCCATTCTGAGCCACACTGATGGACGTTTCTCGTGTTGGGGGCTACAGGGATCCTGAAGGAGCGAGGAGAGCTGTCACAGCACGGAGCTAAGAGCCCGCATGATCTGCAGGTTCAGTACTAGCAGGCCATAAGGCAAAGGGGCCGCAGGGTTTGTTAGTCCTGGGGAGCAGCTGTGGGAGTGAGGGTGCGTGCTGGAGGCTGTGTGTGTGGTGGAGGAGGGAGGAAGCCGTCAGGACAAGCAGTGGAAACTGTTCTCAAAAAGTGAGTCAAGCGAGAGAAACAGAGCTTCAGGAAGTGTGGGTGGGAAGACCCAGTGTAGGAGATGCTAAAATAAAGGGAAAGGAGTGATGGGGGACAATGCCAGTGCCTGGGCCCTGGGTAGGCGGCGCAGAGGAGGGAGGTGGGCTAGGGAGGAAGTAAGGCCTCAGCTGCTCCTTGCCGGAGGTGAGACTGCAACTGGAGAGATTCTCCTCCTGGCTGGGTTCCCGATTGCTTTCTTTCCCTTAGTGGGGTGGGCAGTACTCCTGACACTGCTCAGGGGTTAGTCCTGGCTCTGCGCTCAGGGATCACTCCTGGTGGCACTCTGAGGGCCCGATGGGGTGCCAGGGATTGGACCCAGGTTAGCTGTGTGCAAAACAATCACGTTACTCAAGGTCCCTTCTCCAGCTATACACCACTCTCACCTCCATTACACTGGCTTTTTTTGTTGTTTTGTTCCTAGCAGAGCTCAGAGGACCGTGTGGTGGCAGGGATGGAACCCAGGGCTCCTTGAGGCAAAGGCTGCAGCCCCCTGCCCCATGTCTCCTCTGGCCTGAATTCCTGCACAGGTGACCGTCCAGAGGCTGCTGGCCCTGCTGATGCCTGGCGGGTAGGCAGCAGGTGCAGGCAGAGCCGCGTGACCCGACAGCAGATACTCTGCAATTAGCTGCCCCACAGGGGAGACACCCAGCGCTGGCTCTGTGATGGCCCTTTGTCACAGCACTCGGAGCTATCACCTCATCTAGGCATTCATTCTGGTTTCTTCCTTCCTTTTTCTTTCCTTAGTTTTTGAGTCAGCAGTGATCAGGATTTACTCCTGCACTGGCTCAGGGTCACTCCTGACAGTGCTTGGGGACCACATGGGGTACATGGATCAAACCTGAGTCAGCTGCATACAAGGCAAACAACTTACCCACTGTACTACTGCTCCTTCCTTCCTTCCTTCCTTCCTTCCTTCCTTCCTTCCTTCCTTCCTTCCTTCCTTCTTCCTTTCTTCCTTCCTTCCTTCCTTCCTTCCTTCCTTCCTTCCTTCCTTCCTTCTTCCCTCCCTCCCTCCCTTCCTTCTTTCTTTCCTTTCTTCCTTCCTTCTTCTCTCTCTTACCCCTTCCTCTTTCTCCCTCTTCCTTATTTCCTTGTTTTAGGTCATGCGGCAGTGCTCAGGGCTTACTCCTGGTTCTGTGCTCAGGGAGTGGCTCAGCGGCCCATGTGGGGTACCAGGTATGGAATTTGAATTGGCTGCATGCAAGGCAACCACCCTATCCATTATACTATTGCTCCAGCCTCTTCCTGTGCATTTTTGGATGCAGCAGAATATTTTTTTTTTTTTTTTTTTGGGTCACACCTGGCAATGCTCAGGGGTTTCTCCTGGCTCTATACTCAGGAATTACTCCTGGCCGTGCTCAGGGGACCATATGGGATGCCGGGATCGAACCTGGGCCGGCATAGGCTGGCCGCGTGCAAGGCAAACGCCCTACCCGCTGGACTATCCCTCTGGCTCCTCTGCAGAATATTCTATGTGGATCAGACTGAGTGACTGTGGCAGCTAAAGAAAGTTTCAAAAGAGAAAGAGAGAGAAAGGGAAAGAAATGAAGAACTTGCCATGGAGGAGGGCTGGGGGGAGAGGGAAGGGAACCGGGACGTTGGTGGTGGGAGATGGGCACTGGTGGCGGGATGGGTGCTGGAACACTGTATGACCAAAACCCAAATATGAACTTTTCAATTGTATATCTTTGTAAAAAAAAAAATAAATAAATAAATACATAGATAAATAGAAAGAAAGAAAAAGAAAGTTTCCAAGAGTCATCCCAAGGGGCACTGAACTGGTCAAGAGGAGAGGACATGGAACCACAATGGACAAGCCCTGCAAAGGAAAGAGGGCAACAAGAAACTGAGTGTGGAAGGAGCAAGGTCAGCCCTTGAATCCGGGAGCTGGTCATTTTGAACATGTCAGAGCTGGGGGTTACTTCAACAATGTCTCTGGTGTACTGAGGCCAAGAGTTCTGTCCTGGGTAAGTCCTTTATCACGGGACGCAGCAGAGAATGGGGTCCCAGGAGGAGCTGGGCCTAGCGGCCAGCTAGAAAGCAGCCATGAAAGAAATGCTTCATTGGGGACACCAGGAGAGCTAGAGGAATCCTGGGAGAGGCGGTGCGGCTCCCTGAAGGTTTACTGTGTGTCTGATATTTTGCTTTTGGGTCCATACTTGGCAGTGCTCAGAGCTTACTCCTGGATTCAGTGTTCAGAGAACACTCTTGGTGGGACTTAAGGAATCATATGGGGTTCTGGGAATTGAACCTGGGTCAGCTGTACGCAAGGCAAGTGCCCGCTCTACTGCAGTACTCTCCAGACCCCATCTGAAGCTTCCTTCCTTAAGGACCCAGCACGGAGGCCTGCCTGCAGCTGCAGAGAGAAGTTGACCCTGGTTAGTTCTAGGAGAGGTGGCCCAAAGGTTGGGCACACATGCTCTGCATACGTGGAAGCCTTGGTTTATTCTCTGAGCACCAATGGGTGGCTCCACCTCCTCCCTGCGAACAAGCATGCACCAATCAGAACTCAGCTGAAAATCTGAGTCAAAGGGATGGCTGAAGTGCCCCCATGGTGGGAATGTCGGACAAAACTATGTAACCGGTCCAGGAGGACTGTATGGACGTGTTCGGGGGGACAGGACGGAGTGAGAAGTCGAAGGCATGGAGGACAAAGGCAGAGGCAGGAGCTGGCTAATGTGCTGACGGACAGCAAGATGCAGGCTGGAGACACCCTCGGAACAGAGCAGCAGGAAGTCAAAGACAGGGAGAGTTTCTGTGCAAGGTTTATAATGGTGTGAGGTTCTAGAAGTTTCTAGTGGTGCGAAGAGCAGAAGCAAGGTGGGGTGAGGGGAGACGCCAAGAGAGGGAGGTCCCAGTTACAGAAGACGGTTGCCGCTTCTCCCTACATGGTCTGCAGATCCAAATTTCCCCATTAGATCCCCTCTTATTTGTTTTTTGGGTTTTTTTTTTTTTTTTTTTTGTTTTTGGGTCACACCGGCGGTGCTCAGGGGTTACTCCTGGCTCTGCACTCAGGAATTACTCCTGGCGGTGCTCGGGGGACCATATAGGATGCCAGGGATTGAACCCAGGTCAGCATAAGCCGGCCGGCGTGCAAGGCAAACACCCTACCCGCTGGGCTATCGCTCCGGCCCATCCCCTCTTATTTGTGTCTGGCATAAGCTTTGTTTCCAGCACGCGACCTGCACACGACAGTCTTCCAGGCACTGTTACTGCTCACATCCAGCTGTCACACACAACTCAGTCTCCTGAGACGCTGAGCCTGCTGGGGGTTGCCTCAGGAAGTCCAGGTAACAAAGGAACTTCCAGAATTGCAGCTCTGCTACTGTTTCTTTCCTGAGCAAACACCTGAGCATGCCTGTGTGTCGGGTCTTGTTCATGGTAACCCGCAGGCTGTACTGTTGTTTATTTGATTGATGGGCCAGACTGGCTGAGCTGTGACTGGGCTCTCCTGTAGTAGAGCCCAGGTAGAGACAGAGTTCCTGGCCTTAAGGCTTCAAAATTAAAAGCAGAACACAGGAGCTCAAAGGCCAAATTCAGAAAAAAAAAAAAGAAGAGAGAGAGAAGGCAAAAAAGGCTCTTGATAATGAGAGAGAACTCTGTGAGGTGAGCAGGGTTGCAGGGTTCTAGAGAGAGGCAGAAACCTTTTCCCCTTTTATGCCTTTTTAATAAAGGCGGTGGGTGAGCACTTTGCACTGAGTTTAAAGCAAGAGGGTGAGTAAAATAGGAGTTAGGGTGGTGTGGCCTGAGGGTGTCTGGGCATGCAGCTTATTCTGTCCTCTTGGTGATTCAGGATTTCATTCAGGTCATTCAGTACTTCAGGCACTTTCTGGGCCCACCCTAGTGGGCATCTGTGCCTTAGGCAGTTTCACCGGGAGGAAGCCCATTTGGAGAGACCTTCAAGAACTGCAGTCATAAGGGCAGGAGACAGTCGAGCGGATAGGGCATTCGCCTTGTGCGAGCCAACCCAGGTTCTATTCCCAGCATCCCATATGGTTCCCCAAGCACCGCCAGGAGTAACCCCTGAGCATTGCTGGGAGTGGCCCAAAAGCAAAAAACAACAACAACAAAACCCTAAAGTTGGGGCCAGAGCAATAGCACAGCACACACGGCTTACCCGGGTTCAATTCCTGGCATCCCATATGGTCCCCGAGCATCACCAGGAGTAATTACAGAGTGCAGAGCCAGGAATAACCCCTGAGCATCGCTGGGTGTGACCCAAAAAAACAAACAAACAAAAAACAAAAACCAAAAAAAGAAAGAAAAAAAAGCTGCAGTCACCAGGGGGCTCCGGCGACACTAACCCCAGCTGCCTCCATCTCCACCTCCAGGCCCTCCAAAGAGTGTGAGAAAATTCACAAAGTTTCCCCCTCATGCTTCTGTGGCAGGTGCTTTCCTTCTCTCTCTTTCTCTCTTACCCCTCTCTCTCTTTCCCCCTTGGGCATTATGGTTTTGCAATAGTTACTGAGAGTTACTAATATCATCCTTAATGGTTACAACTGGGCTCTTCCTGTGCTCAGCTTATCGTGAGGCATCCAGGAGGGAAGGCGGGTTTGGGCCCTGGCCCACCAACCTAATAGAGCCCCAGGAAGAAGCCAGAGGAACCCCCGCACCATGATGGCAGCCATTTTCTGGATTCCACAGCTCATCAGGGCTCCACCCAAGAGAGAAACCAATCTCAAGCCCAGCTCATCAGAACCCCACCCTAGAGAAAAGCCTATTTCACAGACGCAGATGGAGCTGCTACCGTTTGTAGGGAGAGCCGGTAGCAGCATCAGTAAATCAATACATCAGTAAATCCAAAAACTAAGAGTGTCTGCATGGCAGAGCCTGGCAAGCTACCTGTGTCGTATTTGATAAGCCAAAATCCAGTAACAATTATAGACCTCATTCCCATGAACGAATGGTTTGAAGCTCTTCATGTTCCTAGAGTGAGCAGAGACCCTTGGGCTATATTAGCAAGCGACAGGGACAAATGGAGATGTCACTGGCACCCGCTGAGGTAGACAAGCCATGTAAGTGATAATTTGTTTTTGAGTAATAGTTGGGCTGCTCTAAGCTTGAGGGGAAGGAGAGAAAATGAGGATTTTATGCCCCTGGGCTTAAGTGGTTGCTTTTTCCCCTTCTCTTTGGGTCACACCTGGCACCTGGTGGTGCTTGTGAGACCATATGGGATGTCGGGAGCAAACCCTGGTGGGCCCTGTGCAAGGCAAACGCCCTCTCCCTGCTGTACTATCACTCAGACCCCAATACGGTCATTTTTTCATTATCACTTGAGGGCAAGTTGTGACTTGCAAGGGGCGGATGATGTAAAGAGTTTCAAAAAGCTCAATTCCCAGTTCTGGCTTTGCTTGCACAAATTAGTGATTACTCTGAACAAACTATTTACCATCTCAAAATCTACCTCTCAATAGGTGTAAAATGGGAAGGATCAGTGGAGTGATGGAGAGAACAAGGAACTTGGGTCTCAATTTCAGCATTCCTAGGACGATGAAGCAAGATACTATAAGGACTGCAAGCCAGACCTTGGGCTTCATCCAGCGACTCCCTGGCTTGGTTTTGCTTCTTACAACCTCACCCTGGCTTTGCAGTTAAAGAAACTAAAATTTATGAGGCCAAAGCAATAGTAGAGCGGGTAGGGTGACTGCCATGCTCAGGGCTGCCTGGGTTCGATTCCTGCCATCCACTATGCCACCACCTCCACGCCCAGCACCGCCAGGAATGATTCCTGGATGCAGAGCCAGGAATAACCCCCTGAGCGTCACTGGTGTGGCGCCTCTCCCCCACCCACCAAAAACACAAAACACTAAAACCTAAGGAGATACTAACTAAATGACACAGATATCTAGAGACCAGATTCAAAGTCACTGAGTCACAGTCGGTTTTCAGTCCTAGCAATTAAGTCACGTGGCCTGAAGGGTTTTCACTTTTAAATTGTGGCTTTTGTCTTTCTCGGAGGGAAGCGCAAAATGGGCAAGTGGGATAGTGCTGCCCTTGGGGCGCTGGTCTGGCAGGCTACCTACCCATCTGCACCCCGTTGGGTCCCCCACCCCGAACCACCTGGAGTGATCCCTGAGCGCAGAGCCAGCAGTTAAGTCCTAGGCACCGCCAGGTTTTGCCAAAAAAAAAAAAAAAAAAAAAGACAGCATAATTCTGCTTCTGAAGGGCAGTGGGGAATGGTGCGAACCAGAACGATTTAAAAATGGGCAAGGAAGGTAAGAGCCCGCAGGCTCCTGCAGAAAATCCAAGCGGGGTGTGCAGAGTATTTTCGGAAAGTAGGGCATTTTGGAAGCATTTCGTAACCTCAGGAGGGGGGCAGCTGCGTCTCATCCGCAGTTCGAGATAACTGATGTCCTGGCCCACTGGGCTTTCCCCGGCAGCGCGGGGTACTGCAGTCGCGTGGTGGGGACACGCGCGACCTTGGCGGCCGCACGACCTTGAGGCCTGTGTCCGCCTCAGTTGCTTCCTCTGCGCAATGGGGGAGACGCCCTGGAGGAGGGCCCAGGGGGACGCGCAGTCTGATCTCACTGCAACCGGCCCCTTTTGCGCTTGCACAGACCCCTCCCCACCCCCCACTGCGGGCTCCAGCCGCACCAGGACTCGCCCGCGCCCCCGCGCCCACGCCGCAACGCCGCGACGGAGCCCGCGGGCGGGAACCTGTCTGACTCCGTCAACGCGCAAGCGCGGCGCTCGTCCCGCCCTTTTGGCGCCGTCTTCGCCCATAGGCCAGTCGCATCATCACTCCGACGAGTTCGAGGCTCCTATTGGTCATTGCCGAGGCGCGCGACCGGCTGGGGGCGGGGCTAGGACCGGCTTTATAAAAGGGCGGCGACGAGGGCTCGTGCTGCCTTGCAGACGCCGCCGCCTTCCGTTTCCCTGCGTCTTCCACCATGGTCAACCCAACCGTGTTCTTCGACATCGCGGTCGATGGCGAGCCTCTGGGCCGCGTGTCTTTCGAGGTCGGCGGGTGATGGGGCGGCTGAGCGGTGGGGCCGGAGGGCGGTGTGGCGCGGGACAGCAGCCCCAATCTAGGGCCGCGGCGGGGCCCGCCTGTGCGGCGCCATTTCCTGACGCGGGGCCATTTTGGGCGGCCGGGGGCGGCGCAGACAAAGGCGGGGCCGGGGAGGGGGCGCCGTGCACGTGCTCGTCGCAAGCCCTCGGACCCCGCGGCCCGGGACCCCCGGCGTTGCTGCGGGCTGGAGAGCGGCCTGGTGGGTCCGGCCGGCTGCCACGCGCCTGGCGCAGAGCCAG
>JAJIBD010032889.1:0-16953 GCA_021461705.1 Cryptotis parvus | reverse complement strand
GATCTCCCAGTCAGAAGGCGCCATCTTCCCCTACGCCACGCTGACCCTGGGGCTGCGTATGACGCAAGTGAAATACCCACCCAGATCAGGAGGTCTTGTCAAAGGTGGAATCTACCACAAACGTGTGGGAGTCGAGGTTAGGGTAAGATGGAGAAGAGAACAGTGTGCTAATAATGGTCGGTAAAGTGATAATAACCAGCCTAGAACTGAAGCATGAATACAGGCAAAAGATTTGGCACATGATAACCTCTAGATGAATGTATTGTAATACAGTTGTAAGAGAAGGGAGAGAGAGAGAGAGAGAGAGAGAGAGAGAGAGAGAGACAGAGAGAGGGAGGTAGACAGAGAGACAGAGAGAGAAGAGATAAAGGCACTGCCATGAGGCTAGGCTAGGGAGGGGGGAGGGTATTGGGGACATGGTGGTGGGAAATGGGCACTGTTGGAGGGGGATGGGTGCTAGTAAATAATGTATGGCCAAAGGCTTCAAACATGAACATCTTTGTGATGTACTTGTATATCTCCAAAGTGTTACCATAACATAAAAAAAAAAAAAAAAAAAACACACCCAGGAAGGGTACCAGAAGGCAGAAGGAGTTTGACTGCGCTGAAGATTAGCTTTCGGGCATTTATATAAGGCTGGCTGGGCTCTCCCACTTGAACACCCCAGGCTTGCCTTTATACAATTCAAAACCCATAAAAAAGAGATCAGGGCAGGAAAGCCTTGGAACTGGACTCGACCCCTGGAGATCAAGGTGAGGGAGAAGCTGGATCCACCGTGAGGGCATTGGAAGTAAGCAGCAGTGAGTGCAGACCTCTGTTCCCTTAAAGAAGGTGAGCGTTGCTGGGGCTGGAGGTAGAGCATTTGTTTTGTGTGTGTGCACCCAAAAGGAAGAAGGCAGGGCACAAGGGAGGGCAGCAGAATAGAGAAGGACCAGGATGACAAAAATCGGTGGAAAACAATCCCTCTGGACCAAAAGAACTAGTGTTGAAAGAAGTAAAGCAGAGGAATATCCATAACTTTGTGTTTCTCACTTGTGGTTTCAATTTTTTCCCAGAAAGTAATTATTAAAGAAAGACAAGAGTACCTATCATTTAAGGGAAGAAAACTGACATAAAGCAAAAAAGAGAAAAGGAATTTACTTATTACCATATTGTTTTCAGATGGAAGAAGCAAAGTGAGATGGGGGCTGTGTTTCTGACCCCGCTTTCTCCTGGACTAAAAAAAGGAAGCCTCAGTACTGAGCAGGACGGTGGCTCCCAGGTGCCTTTGCTGGCTCCTGCAGGGGAACGTCGTAGATCGTAGCCTAACACCTGGGGAAAGTGAAGGAGGTTCACTGGGCCTCTGCCGTGCAGAGGAAACAAATCAACTGGAAGGCTGAAGAAAAGGTCAATGTCACTAGCATTTTCCAGTTTAACTATCATAATAAATTAAAATCCCATACCTAGAGGGGTTTTTGGTTGTTGATTTGTTTGGGTTGCCATTCTTGGCTCTGCACTCGGGGACCACTCCTGGATAAGGAATTACTGACCATACGGTGTGTCAACCTGGGTAGTAGCATGTGCAAAATGGCACCTTATCTCCGTGCCCTCTTGCCCCTGGCCACATTTTATCTTCATAGATAAAATAAGCTGGAGCTAGTACAGTGGGGTAGGCCCCCTTTCCTTACCTTTAGGCCCTGGTTGCAATCCTAGGTGTGGATCAATAGAGTTCACAGAGATCCTCAGGAGTGATCCCTGAGTACAGAGCCAAGGAGTAAGCCCTATGTAACCTCGCTGAGTATGGCTCAAAAACAAAACAATAAAAGAGGAATAAGTCATACTTCTCATATGTTTTAGTAAGCAGACATAATTCTACATCAGGGTGGTCTCCAATTCTAATGAGAACTAAGAATGGCAAGAACTTAAATTATATGTCTTCATGAGAAAGAGAAAAGTGAAATAGAGGAATTCCAACTTTTTGAGCTTAGCTTTTCTAAGTATACCTAAGATCCGAAAATTCATGATCAGAGAAAGGAACAATCCATTTTGAGTGGAGACATGCAGGGAAAGAATCCAGGAAAGACTGGGTATGTAATGAGTTAGAAAGGGGGGACGTTAAACACTGGTAACATGAGACAGCAAGTTCACTCCTTCACCGGTATCCTCAGGAGGGTTTCAGAACCCTGACCCATATGCCAATGTCCTCAAAGCTGAGGGGGCAGATGAGGGATTAAATCTGGTCCCCACAATCACAGCATATCAATCTGACCAGGGAACAAACACACAGATGGGTAGACTACAGCAACTGCATTCAAACGTGGTCACCCCAGGGCTGAGAGTACAGTGGGTTAAGGCATTTGCCTTGGCCCCCAACACCTGGGGCCTGCTTGCCAGCACCCATAAGGCCCTACACTCTGCCAGGAGTGAGTGATCCCGAGCACAGAGCCAGGATGAAGCCCTTGCGCACAGACAGGTGTGTGCCCCCATCCAAAAGTAAGCTCCTAATTCCCAAACAGGAAAAAAATAGGAATATGTAGAAGACACTTGAAAATGTCTTCACTACTGAAGCAAAAAATAAAACTACCAATAGAAACAGAGGGTAGTCAGGTGTGTAGGAAGTAGACTGGACCAAATAATTCCAGGAAGCTCACTTTGAGGAACTATTCGAGGAGCACATAAATGATGTAGTTCCAAAGCTGCAAGGTCAAGGGCAAGGTAGAAAAAGAAGAGGTGGGACATACCCCGGTAAAGTTAAGAAAAAGTGCGGCAGGATCAATAAGAACTCACAAATGACAGATAGTGAGAACGCGCACATGACAAGAGTTTCTTTCAGTTGAACAATGAACCGGAAATGGGGGAAAAAGTGGTCTGAGGAAGCAACAGATTTCTGGGATCTCCTTATTAGGAATTAGGATGAGCTAAAATGAAAAATAAACAACAAACATCAGAGCAGGAGCCGGAGCGATAGTCTGGGCAGCAGGTAGGGGCATTTGCCTTGCATGTGGCCAGCCCATGCCAGCGCCCTGGTTCGATCCCGGTATCCAGTGCAGGAGTCCTCTCTCGGGCACTGCCAGGAGTGATTCCTGAGTGCAGAGCCAGGAGAAACACCTGAGCATTGTCGTATGTGACCCATAAAAGCAAAAAAAAAAAAAAAAAAATAACCACCAAAGAGCATAAACCTGAACTACGGTTCGCGAATTTGTTTCAACTACATGCAGATGGGCTTGTAGTTGAGGGGGCCTAAGGAGGAACCGGCAGGAGGTGTAGGTAGCTGGCAGACGCTCAAGTGTTGTAATGCTGAACACAAGAAAGGAAGGACAGCAGGAAGGGAGAGAAGGAGGAGTAGGACAGCAGGAAGGGAGAGAAGGGAGGGAGGAGGGGATGCAGGAAGGAGAGAAGGAGTAGAGGACAGCAGAGCAGGAAGGGAGAGGAGGGAGGACAGCAGGAAGGGAGAGAAGGAGGGAGGACAGCAGGAAGGGAGAGAAGGGAGGGAGAAAAAGGCAGGGTGTGTGAGGCTGCAGAGAAAAAGATGAAAAGAGCGTGGCACCTAATCGACAGGACTAGTCCCAGAGGTCACCTCAGCTTTACCAGAGCGTCAGACAACCACCTAAATAGAAATAATACTTTAATTCCTTGGAGAAAGTAGAAAGACAGGGAAGGTACAAACAGCCAGAAAGCCAAGATGGTACCATGTTGTTCTGAGGTTCCAGCAACTCCTTTCTAAGTTTTCTGCTGCAATTGGGCAAGACGGCATCAGTTTCAAGACATGCCATCACGTGACACAGCCTCAAGGCCAGCAGCTATGGTAAGGCACAACAGAGTGGCCAGGGTCCCTGAGCCAATAGAGAATCCACTCTGCAAAAAGGAAAAACAGGTGAAGATTTTATCAATGTTCACATTCAGAAAGCATTATTTAGCTTTTAAATAGGTGATAATTACATTGGTATCTCTTGAAGCTTAATATAAAATGCTAATGGATGAGGTGCTCACGCGATCAAAAGGAAAGTCCATTCCTCAGAAGGAGTTCTACATGCTGCGCCGCGGTATCTACTCCATTAAACAGAAACCCATATCGTATCCGAGATAATGCAGACCTCAGGAAAAAGTCACAGCCCTGTCTCCTCTGCAGGGCAATGGAGTGGGACTGAGAGCAGCCGCCTTCTTTCCACCACTGGGGCACTGTTCACGCGCCGCGCGAACCACCCGCCTTCACACCCGCGAGCCATCGGAAAGTGGAAGTTTGCAAACCCTGATACTCAGCCCGGCTGATCCACCCAATCAGGGGCAGTCTCGGGAAAGAGGGGGCCAAGTTCCCGCCCTACCGGCGGGCACACTGGCAGCCGTGACTCACACCCCAACAGCTGCCACGCACGTATCCGCCAACCGCTGCTAAATATTCTGAGTTTTTTCGGGGAGGCGTAAGTGGCCGGGGTTAGTACCTGGCAATACCCGGCCTGCAATACTCAGCTTACTCCCTGACTCTGCATCCAGGAACATCCCAGGTGGTGGTCAGGGGACCATTTCCTGGGATGCTGAGATCGTAAACCTAATTAGCCACGCATAAGGTAAATGCTCACCGACTGTAATCAACGCCCCAGCCCATTATTCTGGATTTTCTGAGAGACAGCCTCCAAATCTCTACAGTACTAACATCCCAGTAGTAGCGCATCAGATTGGATGAGATGGTAAGTAGAAGCAACCTAAGTGGCGCTAACAGAAACGTTAACACAGAAGCTCAATAGCAGCAACAAACAGTAAACCTCAGATAAGACTTCACTGTCCCCATGGGGAGACAATAATAATTTTCACTTAATTTTACTGAAGTATATTTTGATCATCCCATTGTCATTTAGTGATGACAAGCAATATAAATTATTGTGGGCCTGCACGGGCAGCCACAGATATGAGGGGTACAGAAAAAAATGAGAGAACAGTGGAGGCAAGTGAGAGAGTAGTGGTGTCTGGTGTTGAAACACTGAATGCCTGAAAAGGAAACCATCATGAAAAAGCTTTGTAAAGCACAGTGTTAAACACAGGGTCACGGGTGAGTGGGTAGTAAAAAGCTTCTGGTCATCTGAGCATTTTGAACAAGAGCCTTTTCTAGATGTTAATGGGATTAGGGAGTAGAACGGTCCAGAGAGCTCCAAAACGTGGGGTTTAATCAGTGTTATTAAAGCCCAAAGGTTAAAAATGAAATATCAAATGTGTCACCCACCTGTATATAATTCCTGCACATAACTCCTCAACTGAGTTACAAACAAACGTGTACCAACGCCGGCACTCAAGCCTGCTCAGGTCTGTTTCCTCACTGACTGCAAATGCGTTCAGGAGCACTGTTAAACTCTAAAGAATATCCACCTACTAATAAGGAACTAGTCACCCATCTGGTCCAAAGAGAGACGGACGCAAAAACTTTCAAACCCAATTTGTCTACGTCCATCATGTATATGTAATCAATTCAGAAAAAATATCACAGAAAAGGAAAGGAGGTGGAAATCACGCAGAAACTCATAATGACACATTTCCCTAATTCTCTTGAGACAACCTAATGATTAAAAAGAAATTACTCAAAGTGTCAATATCTCTAAAAGCATGATTTTGTAAAGTGTGATTATTAGATAAAGAAAAGCCTATTAACCACTTTGAATTGGCTAATTTACTCTTATTAAAATCAGCTACCAGTGTTATTCAGAGTTAGCATAGTTTTCAAATTAATGTATGCCAACAAACTCATTAAAATGTAGTAAATTTCCCACAAAGAAACTTGCTAAGCTTCATTCAAATCCGACAGCTCTAGCAGCAGACATTCATTGGAATTTTGTTTGATCTGTTTTTGGTATGGGGGTGCCACACTCAGCTTTCTTTCTAGGGCTAACCTCTGACTCTGGTGCAAGGGCCCATCTGTGTTGCTGGAGTATGGAACATGGCCGCCGCATGCAACACCAGTCTTAAGGGCTGTACTCTCCAGCCCCGGCAGCAAGGTTTACATTTAAAAACTTGTCCTCTCGAGCAGGGCATTCTCACAGATGTTGCTTTTTTGTGTTTTCACCAAGGAGGAATTCAAGCCCCCTGAGAGTTGACTGACAGCTGGGCGCGGCATGGGCGAAGAGCATGCCCTGAGCCTGCTCCTTTGGGGTTGACAAGCTGCACCCGTGAGTCAAAGAAGCCAGCCTGACCACCTCCATCCCCAAGCTGGAGAGGCCAGGAACAAAGCTCTCTGGGAATGAGTTTAAAGGCAACTGTTTCTAATTTTAATTTTACACAACGCATTATCCTAATCTTTACAACCACTTCCTAGAAAAAGAAAGCATATCCCATCACAACCAAATTGTTTCCAGTCATTCATTCATTCACCTTTTCTTCTTTGGGGGCACTGAGATAAATTCAGAGTCTTACACAATGTGAAGGCAGTGCTCTACTTCTACGCTCCTTAGCCCTCCATTATAGTTTTTATTTTACCAAATTCATTGTAGCAAGTGCTGGGGAGGGTAAAGAAAGTGGAGGGGGGTAGAGCAATAGTACAGTGGGGAGGGCATTTGCTTTGCAAGCAGCCAACCAGGGCTCGATCCTCAAAAGCATTTCATATGGTCTCCTGAGGCCTGCCAGGAGTAACCCTGAGCATCGCAAGGTGTGACCCAAAAAACAAACAAACAAAAATCCTCACTAGTTACTTTCGGGTCCAGTTTGCCAATTCCAAGTGCTTTACCACACCCTCAGTAACCCAGCTCGCAGGAGGGAGGGGGCCCTGGGGAGAGGCGGGTGAGGCCTATGGCATCACCCGGAACAGGAGCTGCACCGCATTCATCCCGGGGCCACATCACCCTCAAAGATGACAACACTGGAAAGAATTCTTACTTCTGAGGCCACAGAGATCGCTCCGAGGGTTTAAGCACATGCACTGACGCGGTAGACTTGAAAGAGCTTCATGCCCACTGCACAGAAGCCTGGGGCACCACCAGGAGAGGGCCCCTGGGTTAGCGTTGTGGGCGACTACTCCCAAGTTTTTCCGAGTTACTTGGGGGGCAGGTGCTGCACAGGTGATTAAATGCTAAAGACTGGAAGCAGACAGTCTAGATCCAAATTTGGTTTGAGTCCACCACAAAATGTGTGATCTCGCCAAATGCCATGCACATTTATTCCTTGCGCCTTAATGGAAAACTAGAAGGAGCAGACAGTATTTGGAGGTTGCTTTAAGAAGTAACTAGAGGGTGGAGCAATAGTCCAGCAGGGAGTGGCGCCTGTCTTTGCATGCTGCCCACTGATTCAATCCCCCTTACATCCCATTTGGTCCCTGCACCCACCTGCCAGAAGTAACTGCTGAGTACAGAGCCAGGGAGTGTTTAAGCACCGCCAGCGGTGTGACCTAAAAAAGAAAAAAAAAAAAGTAATTAACTTGGAGGATCGGAGCCAAAGGTAATGGCAATCTTTCCTTTGCACACAGTTGACAGGATTAAGTCCCCACTCCTGGCAGTCCATGTGGTCCTGGAGGACCACCAGAGTGATTCCTGAACGCAGAGTAGGGCAAGCCCTGCGATGGTGGGCCCAAAAACCAAACAAAAAGGATGAAATTGATCAATCCAGGAAAATAGAAATCATATAAACTGCCTCAAACTGTATGTGGTATGTAGCAAGCTCTGCTTAAGGCTAGCCTGCCCACTTACAGTAAGATTGTAATAATGAAGTCCCAGACTTACTAACGCTTCCAGCTGCCCGCGAACTCCTCAGTCAACTGGGAATGACGGCCCTCACTCGTGATTCACATATACGTGCTTTCTGCAGTGCTCACTGCACTAAAGCGGTGGCTAGTACATTCCATCTTCTCAAAATAATAGAAGAGGCTTCAACTCTAGGGTTTTATTTTCATCTTCAAAATAAAATAGAGTGAAACCTGGGGTCACTGGTGGAGAGACGAAAGTGAGGGTGGTACAAGTGGAGATGGGGAATTATCCACGCCTAGAAGCCTACCAGAACAATTCTGCAAATCACTGTCTTTAAAAACTTTTAAAATACCTTAGAACTAAAGGTTCTATGGTGATCAACCGTCTCTTCCGTCACACAAAAAGGTTAAGTGACTTAAAGAGAAGCCTTCAAGGTGAGGGGGCTGGAGAGACAGCGGGTAGGCCTGGCCTTGATGCAGACCTGCTTCCAACACAGCCCCAGGCGTGAGCAGCACTTAGCACCCAGCCAGGAGAAAGCCCCCAAGAGCTGGGTGGTGTGCATGTTCCCACCAAAAAAAAAAGTCTCCAAGAAATAGCCAAATCAGGAGTTTAATTGAACAATTTCCGTCTCAGGCTCAAGGAGATCTTTCCTTAGGCTGAGCACATGCGTGGGCATGCAGGAAAGAGGCACCGAGTTTGATCCCCAGCATCACATGGGCCCCAGCACTGCTACGAGCCCGGTCGCCTCACCAACAGAAGAAACCTCCCGCCTTCCCCACCAAAAAAACTACCTCCGGCACGCTCTTTCATCCACCCTCATGTTATTTTGAGTTTCCGTGCCTACTTCACGTCCTTATGTAGGTGAAAGTCCACTATTTATTCGCTTTCTAATGGCCCCCCTGAAGCGCATCTCAGTCTGTAATTTGTTTCAGACCCATTTAGGAAGCCCGGGAGCTTGACTGCTCGAGGACTCCAGCCCAAAGTCCTACAACGAACCCCGCCCACTGCTGCTTGGCTTTAGATGTCCGCGAAGGCTGCCTCTCAAAGGCCTGCAGTTCTGCTTCTGCTCCTTTCCTCAATGAGAGAAAGACGCTTAATCACACCAAACAATCAAGAAGGTAACAGGTAAGTGAAGGTGAGAATTCCTCGATGAGATAAGCTCCATGAATTTCAGCAAATGGACTTCAACACACCAAGTTCAGTTGTCTGGGCCTTCCTTTATGGCTGCTTAGCCTTCTGAGACCAAGGTTACCACTAAATCAGAGCTTCTCCAGTCCACAATGCCATTGTGAGTCTGGAGGAAATCTCTGCCAAAGAGGACTTTACATTCACACTGAAAAAGGAAAGTGTGGGTGAAGGACCTTGATGCTTAGGTTTAATCTGTCAAAGGAAAGATTAGAGCAGCTGTAGGTAGAGGAGGGAGAGGAGTGAAGAGAGGGTGGAGAGGGCACCAGAAGTGACTTGCTTGGTGGTTGGAGGTTCCACAGCACCTAGGTGGGAGATGCAGCAGTAACTCAGTATACCTAAGACATATTGTAACAATGCAGTACACAAACAATGCCATTGTAACAATGTGCCACCCAATAAAAAGTAAGTTTCATAAACAAAGACATTATGTTACACATACGCCACCTAAAGCAGCAACGAAAGAGCTGTTCTAGCAAATTACAATGTAAAGCCGATAGCACAGAAGCTGCAGCAGATCAATGGCTGGGGTTTGGGAGCTGTGCTGTGATTTTTAAGGAGCTTCTGTTCCAGAAAGAGCTGGGTTGTTGATTAAACTCTGTCCCCCGCCAGCTCCCTCTCTGTGTGTGCATATCTGATCATGGGTCAGAGGCAAGGAGACAGCCCCCAAACTACAGGTCTCCCTTAAAGTTCTCGGCGGCTGGCCACAGGCAATACAGTACATGTCTGAATTCTGTTGCGTTATCATTTGGCCAGGGAGAGATCTACTTCTCATCTTTATGATTTCATCTTTTCCACTCTCAACAGACTTTGAAGCACGTACTGCTCAAAAAACTTTACGTCAGTTCTGGCCAGTTCTCACAGGAGTACTCGCAGTGATCACTGCTCTAGGGGAAGCACATAGATCCCAGAGAAATAAACACAACCTGAGGCCTTTCTTTCCAAAGAGGCAGGTTGCCGTGGAGAGAGAAAGTGTGGTTCCAGCTAGGCGCTACAAACCTCAAGTTCTGATTCTGCCTAATTACTTAATAGATTCAGCCAACTACCCTCCTCAGAACTTCTCAGCTTCACTCTAGAACAGAGACAGAATTTCATTGAGTGGGCTGTAGGACAGGCACGCGCTCTGGTACACGGGGCAATCATCCCAGCACCCTACATGGTCCCCAAGCCCAACTATGATAATCCGGATGCCATAGCCAGAAATAAGCCTAGAGCACTGCCTGGCATGGCCAAAAAGCATCAAAGGAAAAAAAAAAAACGGACCTTTATTGAGGGGCAGATTCTGCAGCAGTAAGAGGGTTCGCCTTGCTGTGCGGGTGACCCAGATTGAAACTACCGAGCACCACTGGGAATGTTCCCTAAGCACAGAGTTGGGAGCAGCACTTGAGTACAGCTGGGTGTGGTCCTAATTCCCCTACCAGGACTCCCCTTACTGATAAGATTATAGAGGAGTTTGGAAGTCAAAAGTAATATACATGAAAAGGCCTTGTTATCAAACTAAAAAAGCTAAAGGCCAACTGATAACTATCTTCAAATTTCCTAACTGGATTACCTACACAATCCCCGAGGTAAAAGTCCAGGCAACTGAACAAAGTTTAACAATCTGCCCTCCACTAATTCCCTTCACCACGTGTCACATTCCCTCTCCACACGCTCCTCAAAGGATATCTAAGTTGCCCAGAGCGCCAGGGGCTCAGTGGCTTGCAGCCTACATCTGCAGGGGTGTAGATTTCATCAACGAATCCTCCCTCAGGTCTTATTTTTTCACTAGTAAATCCTATAAAACTTCAAAGGGAGAGTCTACTTCCAGGGGTCTTCTCAAATCATTGAGGAAATAGGAAAGCTCCTAAGAGCTTCCTATGAAGTTTGGCAATATTACGCTGACACCTAAAACACACTATCTTAAAAAGGAGAATTATAGCTCAATATCCCTGATGAAAATCAATGCAAAAGATCTTCAAAAAATCTGAATGAGTTGCGCAGACCTTATTACACATCAAAAAGAAGCATTACTTGCACCATGATCAGAGTAGCGGTTCATCCCAGGAAACGCAAGGATGGTTCAATATTAAGGCAACTCAGCGGTGATGTATTACACCATGAGCAACAACAAAAAGGAACAGGAATTACATGGTCATAGAGCCAAGTGATATAGAGAAGGTTTTTGACAAGATCAAAAATCCCAAAAATCCACTGATGATTAAAAAAAAAAACTTCAGAAGGGCGAGAGGGAATAGCATTTGCGGTTGACCTGGGTCCCACCCTCCAGCACCACATATGGTCCCCCAAGAACCCACGAGGAGGAGCTCAGGAGTGAGTCCCTGCACCAGTAGGTTGATAACCCTAACTGCCTAAGTGTGGACCCCTGCCTCTCCCCCTCCCAATCACACACACACACACACACACAACACACACACACACACACACAAAACATCAAAAAAATAGGAACAGAAGGGAGTGCACCTCAAAGAGAGAGAAATGGCTATCTACCATCAGCAACCCCACCCAGCCAGTATCATACTCAAAGATGTGAAAACTGAATTCCCCTGAGATTGGGCACACAAGCAAGGATGTCCACTGAAAATCAGTCTATGCAAGAGAGTTTGGAAGTCCTTGACACAGCAATTCTAAACAAGTAAAGTCCTCCTTCCAATCAAACAAGAAAAAGTTATAAAGGAATCCAAAGTGGATGGGGATTGGAGCAATATTATCATTTAGTGGTGAGGGTAATTTGCTCTTGCACATGGCTGACCCAGGTTCAATCGGCATTCCATATGGTCCCCTCGAAAGCACCACCAGGAGTAATTCCTGTTCAGGGGCCAGAGTAATCCCTGAGCATTGCCAGGCGTAAGAAGCCCCAAAAAGGCAAAAAAAAAGTGGCATCCAAACTGGAAATGAGTTAGCCCTAAACTATCACTATTTGCAGGCTAAGCATAATACCTTGTATTAAAAACCCCAAAGACACTAGCAAAAAAATTAAAAACTCTTAGAAATAACAAAACCAATCAGTAAGGTCACTATCACTATCACTATCTTCCCCGTTAATCATCTATTTGCTAGAGCGGCACCAGTAATATCTCCATATGTCCTGTCTCATGCTAGTAGAACCCAAAGGCATCCGCTTGCTCCAGGAACATAAAGAGCCTCAAACCATTATATTGGGTCACGGAATGACCCAATATAAATGTTACTGGTATTTGGCATATCAAATACTACACGAGCAGCTAGCCAGGCTTGCCATGCGGGTGGCATACTGTTGTAGTCACCTCTAAATAAAGCATTTATTGATGAACCGCGAGCCGCTAGCGGCCACACAAGCCGGTCTGTGATAGTCTGGTCTGCTGGGTGGAGTTGTGACGAGAGGGAAGTCCGGATGTGGAAAATGGCGGGCCCCATGGAGTAGGGGAGGGTGGTCTGGTTTGTTGTGAGGCTCTGCTGGGTGGCAGGCCAGGGCTAGAACCCGCCATGCCTCCTGGGCACCTCATGTGCAGCTGGGCACAGGGAGAGCAAGTAGCAGCTCTGCCCCATGTCTGAGAGTCTCTGGTTCAGCATACCTGGGCGGATTGAAAAAAAAAACTGCAGCCAATCAGTAAGGTAGTAGATTAGAAAGACATAGGAATGGTCAACAGGCATATAAAAGCACTCATCATCACTCATGATTAGGGAAATGCTAATTAATACAACACTGAGATCTCACAGCAGTGAGAATGAAAAATATCAAAACTCTGGAAACAACCAGTGTGAGTACAGATTTATGGCACATGAAGTGAAGAAAATCTTTTCACCAAAGAGCCTATGAAAACTATTTATTGTAAAAAAAAAAAAGTAATCAGAACATACTCCAACACCTTTCACAAAAATCCTGGGTGGGGAAGGAGGAAGGAAGGAAAGAAGGGAGGGAGGGAGGGAGGGAGGGAGGAGGGGAGTGAGGAGTGGAGGGAGGGGAGGGGAGGAGGGAGAGTTTGAGTGAGGGAGGGAGGGAGGGAGGGAGGGAGGGAGGAAGGAAGGAAGCAGAAGTCGAAGGAAGGAAGGAAGGAAGGAAGGGAAGGAAGGAAGGAAGGAAGGAAGGAAGGGTAAGGAAGGAAGGAAGGAAGGAAGGAAGGAAGGAAATGTGGAGGTGGGCTAAAAACATAGAGCTGGGCATTTAGAAGTTGAGCACACACTTCACATGTATCAGTCACTTTCTGGCTCTGATGCCTCTCGAACCCCTAAAAGAATTCTTCCAATGTTGTTGACTGAGTAAGTGCATTCAGTAAAAGCAAAAATGACTCAGTGCCTGTGACATTACTAGCAAATCACTGTAGTTCCCAGCACCAGACTTCAAGTAAGCAACCTCCTCCCGCCCAACCCCTGCTGTACTAATGCAGTCCATGAGACAGTCCATGAGAAACTAAAAGAATTGGCCTAAATCGTTCCAGAGAGGGGGGCCCTGCATCAACATCTCCTAGCTCAGGCTTCTTGCACTCTGTTCCCACTTGGGACCCTTTTTCACCAGAGAACGCAACGATGAAAAAGTGTTTCATGAGTGCAGCAGACTCCGCATATTTATCAAGTTGTGTTTGTGTGGGTTCAGAAAGCTTTACTGTTGGGCCAAAAATCTTTTGATTTTTGTAACCCACAGTTTAAGAACACAGGTTCTACTTCAGTCGCTGACAGTGAAAACCCAACACAAAGCTACACCATCAGTGCCATTTCTGAGCAAGTGTCTTGAAGGGAGATGTGTCAAAGTTTTCTTTTCTTCTTGATATCAAAAACTAATGCACAGGACATGACGTCACGGTCGCCGTGGAAGCTCAACTGTCGTGGAAACTTGCACGGCCATACCTGGCAGCAATACTACACCTGAGCAGCAAGTGACTCTTTCTCTAGTTTGAGATTATTTTTTCAACAAATTCATCATATTTAACATGAAGAAAATGTAAAAGTACTTTGTAGACTTTTCCAAGAAATATATTTTACCTATTTAGTGTAGCTATTTTGCCAGTAATATTGAACTGTTGTATTTTCATCCCAGGCATTTTAAGGGACAGAAAAGAAAATCATTGGCGCAGTCTCCCTTTAATTACTACAATTAATCTAACTGGCTGTAAAGATGAGCAAAGGTTTCGCATAAATGGAGTGATTCCACTTTCTCTCATTTCCTTTGCTCCATTACTTGAGACACCAAGTGCCCAACTGTAGAAAGAACTCTTTATTTTTTTCTTGGGTCACACCGGGTGATGTGCTCTCAGGAGTTACTCCTGGCTCTGCACTCAGGAATTACCCTGGCAGTGCTCGGGTGACCATATGGGATGCCGAGGGATGCGAGGTAACGCCCCACGCCGGACTATGCTCCAGCCCCGTGAACTCTTGGTTTATAATCATCAACTGAAGAACAAAAATCACAAACCCCTTTTTCACACAACTGTAACTTTTTTTTAAATTTCTTTAAATTTTTTTTTATTATGCCACAGTGAGATATACAATTACAAAGATGTTTAAATAGACCAGAGCAGGAGGGCATTTGCCTTGCACGCGGCCAACCCGGTTCGATCCTCATTCCATATGGTCCCCCAGCCCCTCCAAGAGTAATACCTGAGCAAGAGCCAAGAAACCCCTCTGAGCATCGCAGGTGACCCCCTAAAAAAAAAAAAAAAAAAAAAAATTACAAAGATGCTCATACTTGTTTCAGTCATACAGTGTTCCAGCATCCGCTCTCCCACCAGTGCCCCATTCCCACCAAAATCCCCACATTCCTCCCTAGCCTGCCTCTACAGGTACCTCCTCTTCCTCTCTTCCCTCTCTCTCTATCTATCTATCTATCTCTCTCTCTGTCTGTCTGTCTCTCTCTCTGTCTGTCTCTCTCTCTTGTCTCTTCTTCTCTCTCTCTCTCTCTCTCTCTCTCTCTCTCTCTCTCTCTCTCTCTCTCTCTCTCCCCTCGCCTCTAGACAACTATATCCTGATCCTACAGACTTAGAATCCCAGAAGCAATGCATCAGGGAGCCTTGGAGCTCGCACAGGCTCCTCCTTCACAGTCGGAATATGGCCTACCCAATCATCCTTGATTGGCGCTTGGCCCCACTCAAGCTGGTAACATGATTCAATTTATTTTCAGAATCCTATGTATTTTGTGTAAGAAGAAACGATTTGAACCAAAATGTGACAAATCATATCACAACAATACTGCCACTAAACTGTAGTAATGGGGTCTTACCAAAGCTGAAGGAGACAATCATAAAATATTCTATATGCATGTCTTTAAATGTAATTATAATAAAAGGCAAGAAACTATTTGGCTTATCCAATGTGAATTTTTATGCTTCTATAAGACTGAAATTTTTAGTTTAACTTTGAACAAAATAAAAGAAACTCAACAGGTTGGTTTCATTTTCTGTTCTCTCCTCAATCCATCCTACTACTCTGTAAGGGTATTAGTGGGGTACAATGAGAAAAGGGGGCAAAAAAATTTTAAAAATGGAGCTTTTATTACAATAAATTGTCTCTCATGCCATCAAGATTTTATTCATATTTTCTTTCTTTTTTTCTTTGCTTTTTGGGTCACACCTGGCGATTCTCTTGTGGGTTACTCCTGGCTCTTTCGCTCAGTGAAATACACCTGAGGTGCTCAGCGGACCATATAGTATGCCGGGGTTGAACCCAGGTCAGTCATGCAAGGCAAACACCCTTACCTGCTGTGCTAGCTTCTGACCACTTAATTCAGATCCCTCAAAAATATATTTTAAAATGCACTTGATGGCTTCCAAGTGTAATGTAAAGTAACCCACAATGTGTAGGAGAAGGAAGGGAGTAGAGAGAGGGAGAAAGAAAAGAGATAAAGAACCTGCCATTTTAGGCAGGCTATGGGAGGGGGAGGGAATTGGGACATTGGCGGTGGGATATGGGCACTGGGTGGAGGGCGTTGAACACTGGTGTGACCGAAACCTCCAAACATGAACAACATTGTAATTGTATTTCTCACGGTGGAAAGGATAAGTATTAATTAAAAAAAAATATATATATATATTTTAAATCCAAATTAACAAGCAATAAGCAAATTATAGAAATTACAGAAGAGATACTATTATCTCAAAAATATGTGAATTTTCTTGTAATCGATTTAGCATCGGTATCCATGCAATTATGAATATTTTACAATATCCATCCATCAGCAATTATTATATAGGGTCATAAGAAACAAATTCTCTGGTTCAATCCTTTATTTATGAGTTGCCTGTATTTCATATCAAATTTTCGTTATTTTAGAAACTGCCTCTTCCAAGTCACACATCAGGAAACTATCTGTGAGTTATTAAAGTATCATTTAAGAACTTTGCCAAAATATGCAAAATATATAGCAATGTGAGGAAATCTTGCCAGTCCTACTCCTACTTTGCACACACAGCTACGAACCCTGCACAGACTGCATCACTCGTGGGCGCCTGGTTGTATCACAAGATGGGGCTCTCTGCCTAAGTCGCCTTTTGCAGGGAGTTTTGAAACCCTGTGATGCAGTCACAGGCCTGGAAGCAGCACTGTTATTCGGTCCGGTCCTTTCGCATTGAAACCAAACTCAAATCTGATGAACATGAGAATGTGCAAAGCTTTAGCAAATTTTCTCCTGGGAGCCAACGTGAAAATTCTAAATATGGAAGATAAAAAGTTTGAAAAGTCCAAAAGTTCAGCAACAGGTAAATACCAAAGAGCCTAATTAAACTGATGCTAAATGCTACAGGTAGGACAGCAGAAAATAAAGGGATACAATCAATAGATCATTTAGGCGCCAGCAGAGAGTTTCCAAATGCTCCAAACTTTCGTGCGGTTTCCTAAGAGGAAGACCTGATGCAAGTGAGCAACTCATACAAACACGACATTTCCCCTAAGGCTTGAGTCCAATCAAAGGAAGAATAACTCCAACACAAAAATTGAACACAGGAAATGAACACATCTCCAGATACAGTATCCAGTAAATATCTTCATCTTGGGAATTGTAGCAAGGCCCTGGCATTGTTCGCCGTGGCTCACTCCTGGCTGTACTCAGGGTTCCTCCTGGGTATCCACGGGACCATATGGGGTTCAGAATCCGTGCCGTCTGGCCACGCTAAAGAAACTTCCTACCCTGTACTAGGTCACTGGCCCAGAACTGCATTTTTTT